>JAJJLU010000020.1:0-45133 GCA_023807065.1 Isotricha intestinalis
CCCAATCCCCAATCCCCAATCCCCAAAACCTATTCATAAATAATTTATTTTTTATTCTTTTACAATTCATGAAATTTAAAAAAATATATTAATAA
This sequence comes from Isotricha intestinalis, assembly GCA_023807065.1. NCBI lineage: Eukaryota > Ciliophora > Litostomatea > Vestibuliferida > Isotrichidae > Isotricha > Isotricha intestinalis. Next base: position 96 of record JAJJLU010000020.1, read on the forward strand.
AAAAATTAAATTAAATAATCAAATATAAAAATAAAAATAATTAATTAAAAAAATAATGAAATTCGTTGAGTGAAAAATTAAACAAAACAAACCTTATTAAAAAAACTTAAATAAAGCATTAATTAATTTAAAATATTAATTTTCACTTTTTTGTTTTATATTTTTCAAAGCTTTTAAAATAGTTCTTTGTGCATAATTTTTCATTAAATCTCCCCAATTAGAAGATTCTTTTTCATCATTTAATTCTAAATAATATCTAATACCACTAGAAGAAAAAATCCAATCAAAATCTCTATATTTAAAAATATTAATAAAATCATTATATTCATAGAAATCATTTTCTTCAAAAAAAGAATTATTAAATGAGTTAACACCAATTTCAATATTTCTCAAACTAAAAGAATGTCTAACAGTATTTAAAAATTTAAAAGGAAATTTTTCATAATCATCAATATCCATTTTTAAATTAGCATATAATACACATTGAGAAGAAATTAAAAATATACATAAAAGAAATTTAAATATATTTTCATTTCTTCTTACAATTTCATCTTGTTCTGAAAAAATTCTAAATAAAAAATCTATTTTTTCTATATTTCTTCCAGAACAAAAAACAAATCCAATTGCTAATAAATGTAATTTTGTTATTATTTTTGTTTTTTCAGGAATATATTCACTGCCATATTGATATTTAAATATTCTTTTTTTTAAACAAGAATATATATATAATAAAAAATGTTCACATTTTATTTTGTGTTGTTCATTTTTTATTTGTTTTTTTAATATTGGATGTTCAAATAAAATATCATTTATAAAACTATTAAATTGTTCTTTTGATACATATTTATTTAATACTATATCTGAACTTGAAATTGAAAATTTTTTTAATTCTAATTGAAATTCTTTTGTTTGAGATTTTTCTTTTAATAAAAGAAAATAAAAATCTCGAAAAGGAATTAAATGTAAAAAAATATATTTATCTTCGAAATTATCTTTTAGCCATTCATCTGAAATTGCTCTATAAGATTTAAAATTTATATCCATTTCATAATCAATATAACTGCCTTTAAAATAAGTTCCTAAATTTCCCATTTTTATTTAATTAAAACTTTTTATTTTTTTTGAATATTTAAATTCTAAATAATCTTATTTTTTATCTTAAATGAGAGAATTAAAATTTCATGAAAAGAAATTATTAAAAAAAGTAGATTTTCTAAATTGGAAAAAAGATAATAATTTAAGAGAAACACATTTAATGAGAAGATATTATATTCAAAAAAGAGAAGATTTAAAAAAATATAATAGAATAGTAGGAAAAATTAAAAAAATAGTTTCTAAATTAATGTTACTTAAACCAGATGATGAATATCGTATAAAAAAAACTTCCGAATTATTACAAAGATTATATGATATTGGATTAATAAAAAGTAAAAATTCATTAAAAGATATTGATGAAATAGGAATAGCTAAATTTTGTAGAAGAAGATTATCAGTTGTTTTATTTAGAAATAAATATTGTGAAAGTATTAAAGAAGCAATTACATATATTGAACAAGGACAAGTTCAATTAGGAACTGAAGTAATTTATAATCCTGAAATGTTAGTAACAAGAACAATGGAAGACCACATAAATTGGGTTCCAACTTCTAAAATAAAAAGAAAAATTGATACATACAATGACAAATTAGATGATTATGATATATTAAATTAACCTTATAAAATAATAAAAAATTAAAATTTCTTAAATATATAAAACTTTTAAACAAATAAAAAAAATAAAAAAATAACTCCTTAAAAAAATGATAGACAGAGTTCATGAAGTAAGTTCCTTATACCGAACATTCCGTCCATCCTTTAACGCATATAACTCGAATGGAGAAGGTCGTGACATATACATTCAATATAACAATGGTGGTTTTTGGAAGATGGACATTCTCCCAGGGCAGAACATATCACAATCACCTGCTCAATCAAACTATCGTTTCAGAAGTTTACATCACAGAGCAGCTCCCTTTAAATATAGAACTGATGGAAGTGGAAGAGACTCATATATTTCTTGTAATGATGGTGGATTGAGACTTAATTCAAAACCTCTTTCTAATTATCATTTAAGTAATTTTTTAAGAGAAGGAAATGATAATTTATTAGAATGGAATAGAACTGGAAGTAATTGGAATAAAAAAAGATATTTAAGTAAAGCTGAAATTAAACATAATAAATTAATTAAGAAAATCGAAAATGGTGTTGTAGATCGATTGTATAATAAGGAAAAGCATAAATTTATTAAAGATAATTTTAATAATGATAAAAATCAAAAGTTTTTTAAAACTGAAAATAATTGGTTTGAAAGAAAAAATTCTAAAAACGATGAAATTAAAAAAAAACATTTACCTAAAATTGAAACTATGGATCAAAATTTTATTTATGATATTGATAAGATTAATAGATATAGTGCAATTAAGAAATTTGAAAAAGATAATAAACCACCTGTTAATGATTATTTACATTTTAAAAATGATATTATTCCTACTGCTAATTTTTAAATATTCTTATTTTTTCTTTTTAAATTACATTTATTGAAAATTTATTTTTTAATCAATGAAAAAAAATTTAACTATAATAAAAAAAATAAAAATTATTTCCTTATAATTTCCAATATAAAAATCCCTAAATGAATAAATTTACTAGATATTATATTATAAAAATAATATACATTAAAAAAAATAAAAATTTCTCTCCTTCAAAAATTAATATTTTTCAAAAAATGAGAAAAATCAATACTTTAATCTTTAAAATATTAATCTTAGATGGGAGTTCATAAAAATATATCTTTCTTAATTTTCAGAGAATGACTTTTAGAAGAATAAATTATCAAAAAAAGGAAAAATTTCACATCAAAGAATGATGACTTTTGAAAAAAGAATAGAAAGTGTAATTGATTTCATGTAATGACCTAAAATTAATTGAAGAAATTATGGAAAAAAATTATCAATTTTCAAAAGAGATTTTTTGTTCTTGAAAATCAAAAAATCTCATTTGAAGAAAGAAGGAAGATGATTTTTTTTATGAATAGGAATAGATATTTAGGGTTTTTTTTGATTTTTTTTTTCATTTATTATTCATTTTTTTTAAAAAATTTTATTAAAAAAATTATTTTCGGTAATTAAATAATAATCCTATAAAAAATAAAAAAAAATTTCCAAAAAACAATTCTAGAAAATTATTCAACAATGAATTTCATAACAGTTTTAAATTCTTCAAAATCAATTTCTTTGTTTTTATCAACATCAACGTCAGAAACAATAGAATTAAATTCTTCAAAAGAAAAACCTTTAAATTTCATAAAAACTAATCTTAAATCTTCTAAATTAATTAAACCATTTTTATTTTTATCAAAAAAATTAAAACCTTCTTTTAAATTATTATCATTTAAAACTAATTCTTTATCAACAGCAGCAGCAATAAATTCAGAATATTCAACAGTACCACTTTTATCAATATCAATATTATCAAAAATAGTTTTTAAATACTTTTCATCTGCTTTTTCTCCTGTTTTTTCTATTATTTCTTTTAAATGTGTAATAAATTCTTTTTCTTCAACTTTACCATCATTATTATAATCAATTTGACAATATAAATTCGAAGCTTCATCTACCTTTTCATGATTTAAATTTCTTACTAAATAAGCAAGAACTAATTTTTGTAATGTTTTAGTTGGTTTAAATTTCATTATTCTTTCTAATACATTTTTAATATTATCATATGAAATAAAAGTTAATCTTTCTTTAATATTTAATTTCTTAAACCAAATATGATCAACTGCTTTTTGTGCACTTATTCTTTTTGGATCTTTATTTAATAATTCTTTTAATAAATCAATACATTCTTTAGAAAAATCTTTTAATATATCGTAATTAATTTTCCCAATTTCAATTTCAGCTTTTATTTTCAATATATCTTTACCATCAAAAGGGAAATTTCCAGTTAGTAAAGTATACATAATAACACCACAAGACCAAATATCTCTTGTTTCATTATATTTACCTTGTAAAACTTCAGGAGCCATATATTTTAAATTACTTTTTGAATCTTCTAATTCAACTCCTTTTACCATTTTTGCTGAAGTTGAAAAATCAATAATTTTACAATGAATAAAATGGTCTTTTTGATTATCAATTAATATATTTGCTAATGTTAAATTTCTATGAATTATTTTTTGAGAATGACAAAAAGATAAAGCACTTAAAATTTGAAATAATATTATTGCAGTATTAAATTCATTTAATTTTTTTTCCTTTTTAATCTTATCTAAAACACTTCCTCCATTTAAATATTCATTAATTAAACAAATTGCTCTAGGACAATCATAGAATTCATACATTTTAACAATATAAGGATTATCAGTTTCTTCTAATAATTCAATTTCTTTTAAAAGTTCTTTTGATTTATGAAAATTTCTTTCATCTTTTTTAATAACTTTAAAAGCCCTTAAATCACCATTAGATTTTAAAGTTGCTTTATAAACTAATGAAAATTCACCTTTACCAATTAATTCTTCTATCTTATATTTATCTACTGGATTTCCACTTCCTTTTCCTATTAATACTGAGTCTTTTAAAAAATATAATGATTCCATTAGATTTTTTTCTCTAGAATTTGAATTAGTTTTTGATAAGTTATTTATATCATACATTTCGGAAAAAGATGCTGTCATTTCTTTTGCTGTTTCTCCTTCTATTTTTGATTCTTCTTTTTGTTCTTGTGGACAACAACTTTCCAGGTAATTGAAATTTCCCATTTTATTTTAAATGGTTTTTTTAATTTTTATTTTTAATGTTTTTTATATATTTTTGTTAAATGTTTTTTATTAATTAAATTTAGTTTTTAAAAGAGGTTTTTTCTTTTTTATTTCCATAATATAAATCCATTTAACACAAAATAATTAAATTCAACCATTTTAATAAATTTAATCTTTATCTTTATTAGAATCTTCACTATTTTGACTTTTACTATCATTACTTTCACTATCTTCATATTCTTTACCGACTTTTAAATTTTTATTAGTATTTTCAATAACTTCTTCATTTTCAATTTCTTCAATTTCTTCTTGTTGTTTTTTAAGTAATTCTTTAACTAAAGAAAATTCATTTTTAATACTTTTTTTTCTAGCTTCATTAAATTTATTATTTTTTTCTTCATTTATTTTATGTATTTCAGTTTCTTGAAATCTTGCTCTTAATTCTTTAAATTGATTATTTTCACCTAATTTAAAACTTACACTATTTCTTTTTTTTTTATTAACAATTATATCATTTGGATTGATTGAATTTGGCATTTTCAAAGACGATCGTTTACCTCTTGCAGTAGATAAATTATATAAATTATCATTTTTCATTTATAAATTATTTTTAATACTGACAAAAAAATAGTTTTGAACTTAATCAAAATATAAATAATATAAGTTATTATATATGCTTTTAAAAAAAATTAAATAAACAAAACAAAAACATAAAAGCCAAAAAAAGAGAAGGTGAAAAGGATAATATTTTTAAAATAAATTTATTTATGTTTTTTTTCTTCTTTTTTCTTACAAGTAGAACATAAATCATAATCACATAAAGTACAATAATAACTTTTTACATTTCCATGATGAGTAGCATCACAAACATTACAAAGCCAACCCATTCTATCAGTACTTAACCAAATTAAAGGATGAATATGTTCAATACTTTTAAAAACATTATTTCTAGAAGACATTTCTTTAGTAACATCAGGAACTAAATTTTTATATTCAATCATTAATTCATCAAATTTCTTTTTCAAATCAAAATATTTTTTTTTGAAATCTACTTTCTTACATTTTAATCTAATATGACTAAATAATTCTTCATAAGGAATTGGTTCATCACAATTATTAGGGCAATTAAATTTTAATATTGATAACATTTTTTTTACTAATTTACTTTCTTTAAAAATTGATTTTGGACATTTGAAAGGACAAATTTCTTGTTTTGATTGTTTAAACCAAGAATTTAAACAATTTTTACAAAATGAATTATCACATACTGAACATTGCATTGGCTCCCATAATATTCCTCCACATATTGTACATGTAGAGAAATTTTCTATTAATTTATATTCTGATTTATTATATATTGTGTTTGAGTCTATATACATTTTTTTATTTTTTTATTATTTTTATTAGTTTTTTTTATCATTTGTTTTTAAATTAATTCAATATTTTAATTTTTATTTAATTAACTTTAATTTTTTTTTTTTCAATATGTAGAGAAAGATGAAATAATTTAAAATTAACTAATAATATTTATAAAAATAAAAAACGTGCATAAAAATCAAATATAAGAATTGAATTATAATATTTATTCAAAAATTTATGATAAATTAATAAATTATTAAAATAAAGAAATAATACAAAGAAAAAATGAAAACAGTATTATATTCATTCAAAAAACAAAAAGAAAAAATTTAACTAAATATCTCTAAAAATTAATATTATATAACTGAAACTTAATAAATTCTTATAGATTATTTATGAATATATTATGAAAGGATTGTTAATATTAGTTCCAAAAATTATAAAAAAAGTCCCAAAAAGGATAATTAATCAAATAAAAAAAAAGAAAACTTTTATAAATTAAATAAAATAAAATAAAAATTAAAAATGCCAAAATATAAAACAAATTAAAAAAAGTAAAAAATATAAAAGTAAGATATTTAAAATATAATTTATATTTATTAAAAAAAAATAATTTTAAATACATTTAAATCTTTGTTATTAAAAAAATAATTAATATATATGCAACTTCCTCAAAATGGTTACATTACAGAAAAGCCGGAATATTTACAGAAAATGCGAAAAAATATAGTTTCTTGGTCTTTTGAAGAAGAATATTTATTTTTTGAATCACATTCATTCTTAGGAAACAAGTGGAAAAAATATTCTTTATTATTTTCAAATAAGTAAATTAAATTTTTTATAATTTTTTTAGAACTCCTAAAGAATTAAAAAACCATTTTCATACTTCAATAATTAAAAGTGTTAGAAGAATAATGAATAATAAATATGATAAGCATTTAAAAGAAATTATGAGGTGTTTTTATTCTTTTGAATATTTAAAACACTTACTTTCTCAACCTGAAGAAAATATAAAAAAAAAATTATTAAAAGCAAAAGATAAAAGCTCTTATGCTTTTAATTCTAAACTTTTAATTCAAAATAATCAAATTTCTTTAAATAAAATTTCTCATTATGCAGAAGAATTAACAAATAAAATTTTACTTGGAAAACCTGGAATTATTAAATTTTTGAATTTTATAAATTATAGAAAAGAATTTTCTGTGAATGATGTACCTTGGCTATTTTCTGTAATAATACAAGCGAAACTTTTTAATAAATGTAAAAAATTGATTGAAAAAAAATATGTCAATAATAATCAAAAGGAGATATTGTTTAATTATTTGTCAAAAAATTATGAATTTGAAAATTTAGAAGATGTGTTCTTTAGTGATTAAACTCCTTCGAAATTTGAGTTTAAATATAAAACTCAAATATTTGAAAATTCTATGTAATTATAATTATAAACATAATTTAATAATTAATTTTAATGCATGAAAACTATGTAAATTGAACTTTAAAATTTATACATTTTGTTTTTTTTAATTTCCAAGAATAATTAATATATTTTATTATATTTTTTTATATTTTTATTTTTATAATTATTTAAATTTAATACTTATATATTTTCTAATTGCAATAATAAATAATTTTTTAATTTTGAATTAATTAATAAAAAATATAAAAGATGAAATTATTAATTCAAAAAAAATGTTTAAATTAATATTTTATTTTTTAAATTAAGTTTTCCAAAAGTCTTTAGTAACAATAAAAAGTTGAATTGCAGGAATGGTATATAAATCAAAAATTTTTTCATTAAAAATTCCAAATATAAAGGTATCATTAATAATAATATCATCTTTATTAATGTTAAAAGAAATATTATTTTTTAAATTGTTTTCAAAATTCCATTCAATTTTAAAAAATTCATCAACAGAACTAATATACTTGTTTATCATAATTGAAAAAAAATCAATTATTTCATTAATTGAATTAATTGTGGAAATTAATTTGAATGTTTTTAAATAATTAATTTTAAAATTATTTTGATATATTAAAATTCCTTTTTTGTTTTTAATAATAATATTTATCAAATCAAACTAATATAATAATCCATTCTAGATATTTTTTTTCAATAATTAATTGATTTTCTGAATCTTTAAACATTTTATTATAAATAATAAATTAATATCAATTTAAAAAAAATGAAAATTAAAAATTAATAATCATTTTATTAAATAATATTTTTGATTTAATTATAATCCTTTTATTATTAATATTTATGAGATTTTATCAGAAGATTATTTTAAAAAAAATTATTATAAAGATAATGAATGGACATATTTAAAATATTTATTTTTTTGAATTTAATGAAAAAAAATTAAAATGATATTTAAGTCATTATAAAAAATAAAAATTTAATTGAAATAATTCTTATTTATATTATAATAATTTATTAATTATTTTTTGTATTTTATCATCTATATAAATAATCCCTTAAATAGTATCATAAATATTTTATAAATAAACCAATTAAAAGTGAAAAAAGAAAGTTTTATATTGACAATAAAAATAAGATAAAAAATTCTAATAATTATTCAAAATCATATATAAATTTTTAGAAAAGATAAAAACAAATTATCAAAATTAATAATTATAAATTATTTATTTGATATAAATTAAATCAAAAGGATAAATAATCAAGTAAAATTTAATTATTATTTATAAATAAAAATCAAATTAAAATTTATGTATTTAAACTACTCCAAAGAATTTAATGACTTATTTAAACAATTATATTTATTATAATAAAGTTAAATAAAAATTAATATTTGAAAAATATAGATTTTAGATAAAATTTTTTGTGGTAGTTATTATATATGATAAAGATATAAATAAAATAAAAGTAAAAATCACAAAAAAAATATTAATTAATTTATATTAAATTAAAAGAAGAATTACAAAGAAGTTCATATAATTATAAAAAATAATTCTATCATTTAATTATAATTATTTTTTTTTTTATAATTTATACAAACTCATTATTTTATAGAAATTCATTATAATATGTATAATATTTTAATTTGTTAGACCATTTAAAATAATATTTTTAATTCTTTTTTATTATATCCAATTATTAAATATAATTAGTAAATAATCAAATATATTTAAATATATTTTAATTAAATATTATAAAATTTTGATATTAATAAGATAAAAAATTTTTATTATAATATTTATTTAATTCATTTGTTAAGCATTTATAATTTTAAATATTTTTTTATATAAATTTAAAAAAATGAAAGATTATATTTTTTTCATTGTAATAAGTATTGTGTTTTCAAAAAAATTTTCTTATAATTCAATAAATTTATTAATCAATAATAAAAATTTAAAAATAGAAGAAAATAATTCAGAAAAAATTGAAATTAATGAAGATACTACTATAATAGAAATTAAAAATGATAAAAGTTATCTTTTTCATATTACAACTCAAAATATTGTATATTTTTATGAATCAGAAATTGAAAAAATATTTCAATTTGAAGATAAATCATATTGTAATAAAACATGTTATATAAGTAATAATGAAGATATATATGTCAATCTAGAGCAAAATTTAACAAAGAACATAATTATAAAAATAAATTCATATAAATTATATCAAAATCAGAAAAAAAATGAAATTATTGAATTTAACGAAGAAGAAAAAATATATTTTATTAAAAATTATGAAAATGATGATAATCAACAAATAATGTATATAAATTCATATGATTCTTCATTTAAATTCTATTTAGCTGAATATACATATGAAATAACTCCATTTGATATATTATTAAGAAATAAAACATTTTTTAATTCATCATTAGGAAAAATTATTAATTTTAAACCTGGTGTAACTTACATTTTAATAATAGATTCAATTAATCTGAATTTTAAAATATTTTCATATATATATTTTGATATTTTTAATGGTAAAAATAAACAAGAAATTGAAATATCAAACAATAAAAATGTGTTTTTATATTTAAAAAAAGGAGTTGAATATAATTTAAACTTTAAAAATAATATGAATTTATTAATTAAATTATCAAAAATAAGTTCAAATTCTATAGTTGAAATTAAAAATAATAATAAAAATTTATTATTAAGTTATTCAACAGAATATTATATTAAAATTGATAAAAACGATACTCAATTAACATTTATTTCAAAAGAAAAAGATTCATTTATTGAATTTAGTTATTTATTTGATGAAATTAACAAAATAGAAATAAATTTAACTGAATCATCTACATATGAATTAAAAAAAGGAAATAATTTATTATCATTAAACCAAAGTTTTCAAAAACTAAAATTTATAAATATATTATTGGAATCAAATGAAAATTTTGATTCTTATATTTACTCAGGTTTTTCTTTTGAAAATTATGTATATTATTCAAATCCAAATGATGAAATAAAGAAAAATAATAATAATACATATTTATATCAAATTAGAATTCCTAATGAAGAATTATTAAATGATGAATATTTTAATATTTTAATAAAAATAGATAAAGATATTAAAATGACAATAACTTATTCTTTAATATATGAAAATTTACTTGAAAAAATGATAGAATATAAATGTAATTCAATATTAGACAATATTATAGGAATATTAAATAAAACATATATATACACAGATATAGTAAAAAATCCTCCACAACCACAAAATTATCCTGATTATTTTATAAAATTTGATTTATTAAATGAATTAAAAGAGATTAAAAGAAATAATAGAAATAAATATGAATTTTACATAGATATAAAGAGAGTTTTAGGAAAATTAAGAGATTTACATTTATCGATAATAGCATCTGATGGATGGGAATATGTAGATTTTTATAATTCATTTATTTATTATCCATTTTCTTATATCATTAAGAATAATAATATTAATAATAAACCAAGATTATTAATAAAAATAGAAAATAGAACATTAATTCAATATAATGAATCTGTTCAAAATTTTCTAATGGAAAATAAAAATTATCCTTTAAATTCAATAAATAATTTAGATCCATTTGATTTTGTTCAAAATTTTGGTAATGATTTTATGGCATGTAAAAATGAACATTGTTCTTTTTCTTTTAAATTTGAATCTTTTGGATTTTATTTATTATATATGCCATTTACAAAAAAAGAAATATCAAATATAAAATTTGAATTTGAAATAGAAAATGAAAAAAAAACAAATATTGTAATTGATTTTAAAATACAACTTTCCTTAAAATCTGATAATAAAATTAAAAATATTTTTAAATTTGAAAAAAAAAAATCAAACAAATTCAATATTCATACATTAAAACATGAATATATTCAAACTAATAATAATATTACTTGGGATTATAAAGATATATTAAATAATTATTTTAAATGTAGAGTTGATAAGAATAATCAAGTAAATGTATTTGTTCAAAATTCATTTAATTATAAATTATGGAATGATTTTGAATATGCTATGGATTTATTTTATAATTGTTCAGAATTATTTTATTCAAATGATTATCCTATAATTGGAATACAAAATAATAATGGAGGTGGATTCGGAATATTAGGAGTATATTTATCACAATTATTACAAATTAATATTGATTTTCAAGTATTTGGAGCAACTAAATCCAATAACCATACTATTTCATTTCTTAATGAAGATGAAGATCCTGATAATAAAGCAATTAATATAACAACATGTGAAAAAGTTGATAAAGAAATTTTATTCCAAGGTATTGAAGATAATTATGGAGAAAATGAAGATATAATACATTATAGAACTCCAATATATTCATTGATAAATAAAACTGAAAGAGAAAAATTTGAAAATGACAGAAAAAAATTATTTAATAAAAAACATACGAAAAAACCAACAGATATAATAATTTTTACAGATGGATTTTCCTATAGTACTACGAGTGTGTTTATTAAAGGATTACAAAATGTAGGAGGAGCAATTATTGTTGGATATAAAGGAAATCCTAATCTTAAAGATAAAGAAAAATTTGACGCTTCTCAGGCTCCTTCACCAGTATATACTTTCCCTTCTGAACCTGAAGTTACCAATTTAAAGAAATTTGGATATAATTTTTTGCAAGGAACATATTCAGAATCATTTGATTTTAATTATGAAAGTAAAAATCCAACACCAAGAGAATATATATTAAATCCAATTGATGAAAGAGTTGAGATATATTCATCTTATTATGATGATTTATATGATACTTTTGTCAATGAAGCAAAGAAAATATTCCATAAATATAATGTTGAAAATAAATGCAATCCATTTAATAAAAAATTAACATTAATGAATGATTCATGTAAAAATTTAGGAAAGAATATGCATGGTGGATTTGAATGTAATGAAAATGGAAATTGGAGTGATAAATGCATTCCTTTTTATTGTGATATAGGCTATTATTATAATACTTATAAAAAAGAATGTGTTAAAGATAATTGCTTTAATCAATCAGAACCTGGAGATGAAAAAAATAATAATTTAAATCGAAGTAATTTATTTTTAGTTATTATTATAATTATGGTTGTTGTTGGATTGTTAGTATTAATATTTATGAAAACAAGAAAAAAAATAAATAAAATCGATATAGAAGATTTACCCATAATAAATAAAGAAAAAAGTTAGGGTTTTATATAAAAGAAAATTTTATTTAATAATTTTGAAAATAAAAAAAATTTATTATTTAAAGTTAGACAATAAATAAAGAATTTATGAGTATAATAAATTCATATTTAATAACATTTATTTTTATATTTATTTTTAAAAATAAAATAATCATTAAAAAGACAATAACTATAAATTAGTATTGTGGGGATTGGGCCCAATCCCCAATTTATTTTCACATTAAATATTTAAAATTTCAATAAATCAAAAAAAAATAATTATAAAAAAACAAATAATAAAACTAAAAAATAAGGAAAGTCAAATAATAATCTAAAAATAAAAAATAATAAACTTAAAACATTATCAAAAAAAAAAAATATAAAAAAATGTCAAATTAACTAAACCAAAATAATAACGAATCAAAAAATGAAATAAAAGAAAATGAAAAAAAATTTCCTTTTCATTTATCAGAAACATTAAATTCAAAAGAATATTATTCCCAAATGCAAAAATTAAGAATAACTCAAAAAAACTTAGTTTATTTAATAGGATTTCCAAAATATTTAGCATATAATGAAAAATTATTATCATCATTTGAATATTTAGGTCAATATGGAAAAATATTAAAAATTCATATGAATAAAAATAAAACAATTTAAATAATTCAAATGGACCAAGTTATTCATGTTATATAACTTATTCTTCTTTTTCTGAAAGTTCTCTTGCAATTTTAAATTTAGATAATTTTATTTTTGAAAATCATATTATAAAAGCTTCTTTTGGAACAACAAAATATTGTTCTAATTTTTTATATGGGAATAATTGTAATAATAAAGATTGTTTATATTTACATTATTTTTCTGATGTTAAAGATATTATATTATTAATAAAGATGATATTAATAATAATAAAACAATATTTAAAAATCAACATATTAAAGCAATTAAATTAAGTGGGATTTTTAATTATGTAAATATGATTAATTATTTAAATGATATTAAAAATAAGAGAACTATTTTTCCAAATGCAAATAATGTTTATTGTAAAGATATTGTTAAAGAATATTATGAAAAAAATAAAAATAAAATTAATTTATGTTTTGATTATAATGATAATATAAAAAGGAAAAAAGTATATAGTATAATTGGTTTAGATAATTTATATAAAAGAGAAAAAAATCTAGATTTGATTTTGCGACAAATGCTAATTTAAATAATAATGAAAATAATAATCAAAATAATATTGATGATATTCCTTTAGAAATAAGTAATTTCATTTCCGAAAATATTAAAAGAAGTATTTTATTTAAAAAAGAAAAAGATATTATTTCTGATTATTTTTTTTCAATTAATAAATTTTATGAAAAAGAAGATAAATGGAAATCATTTTCAAATACTTTAGAAAATTATAGTATATTTGAAAATTTTAGATTAGAAAAATTGGTGAAAATGAAAATATTATTGTAGTTACTAAATTCAATAGCAATTAATTAATATAATATTAATATAGAGTTTCAAAATTTATGATATAAATAATATATCAATTTGATATTCAAATTTAAATTTAGTCTATTTATGTAAATAAAATTATAATAAAGAACTTATAATTTAATTTTTATTAAAAATAAAAACTATTTTATTCATATTAAAATATAAAAATGAGGGTTAAAAAAATAATTTTTATTGATAATTAATTACTTAATATTTTTTATACAACCATCAAAACAAACAAATAATAAATTTAATATTTTATTTATTTTTTTTAATTATTTTTTAATCTGAATCAAAAATAATAAATGGCAAAATTTGGAAAAAAATATCGTCAACAACAAATAAAAGAATGGGAAAAAGAATATATAAATTATAAATCATTAAAACAATTTATAAAAGATAAAAGAAAATTAGGTTCATTATTTGATATAAGAGATGAAATAATAAATAATTTTAAAGAGCAATTAGATAAAGAATTAAAAAAATTTTATATTTTTTTTATTAATCAAGAAAGAGAATTATATTTAGGAATAAATAAAAGACTTCATTATAGAAATAATTATTCATCATATAATTTAGAAGAAATAATAAATGAATATAATGAATTATTTAAAATACAAAATTTATGTTTTAATCTTTCTTTTTATGTACATATGAATATAAAGGCAATATATAAAATATTAAAAAAATTTGATCATAAATTACTTTCTTTACAAAGTGATTTATCAAGAGAATATATTATAGAAAAATTAGGTATGAAAAATAGTGATTTATTATATATATTTAACTCCTAAAGAATTAAAAAACCATTTTCATACTTCAATAATTAAAAGTGTTAGAAGAATAATGAATAATAAATATGATAAGCATTTAAAAGAAATTATGAGGTGTTTTTATTCTTTTGAATATTTAAAACACTTACTTTCTCAACCTGAAGAAAATATAAAAAAAAAATTATTAAAAGCAAAAGATAAAAGCTCTTATGCTTTTAATTCTAAACTTTTAATTCAAAATAATCAAATTTCTTTAAATAAAATTTCTCATTATGCAGAAGAATTAACAAATAAAATTTTACTTGGAAAACCTGGAATTATTAAATTTTTGAATTTTATAAATTATAGAAAAGAATTTTCTGTGAATGATGTACCTTGGCTATTTTCTGTAATAATACAAGCGAAACTTTTTAATAAATGTAAAAAATTGATTGAAAAAAAATATGTCAATAATAATCAAAAGGAGATATTGTTTAATTATTTGTCAAAAAATTATGAATTTGAAAATTTAGAAGATGTGTTCTTTAGTGATTAAACTCCTTCGAAATTTGAGTTTAAATATAAAACTCAAATATTTGAAAATTCTATGTAATTATAATTATAAACATAATTTAATAATTAATTTTAATGCATGAAAACTATGTAAATTGAACTTTAAAATTTATACATTTTGTTTTTTTTAATTTCCAAGAATAATTAATATATTTTATTATATTTTTTTATATTTTTATTTTTATAATTATTTAAATTTAATACTTATATATTTTCTAATTGCAATAATAAATAATTTTTTAATTTTGAATTAATTAATAAAAAATATAAAAGATGAAATTATTAATTCAAAAAAAATGTTTAAATTAATATTTTATTTTTTAAATTAAGTTTTCCAAAAGTCTTTAGTAACAATAAAAAGTTGAATTGCAGGAATGGTATATAAATCAAAAATTTTTTCATTAAAAATTCCAAATATAAAGGTATCATTAATAATAATATCATCTTTATTAATGTTAAAAGAAATATTATTTTTTAAATTGTTTTCAAAATTCCATTCAATTTTAAAAAATTCATCAACAGAACTAATATACATAGTATTTCCATTATTATTATTAGTTATTCTTAAGTTTTTATCAATATTAAAAACATGAGTTGAACTTAAACGAGATTCAAGAGAAAAAGAAGGAATAAATATAATTTTATTCTTTTTAGAATCTTTATCAACAGATAATTCATTATATAAATTATTAAAGTTTTCATATATATTTCCATTTTTATCTAATAATTTCCTTTTTAAATTTTTATTTAATTCTGCTATTATAATTTTATTTTTTTCTTCATAAGTAGGAATTAAATATATTTTTGAATTTGTTGATTGATCAATTAAAATTTCTAAATTATCTTCAATCCTATTATAATAATAATTTTTATATTTAAAAGAAATTCCACTTCTTAATGCAGGAATATAATTATAAACAATTAAATCATTAGGATTTTTTTCATTATATTCTAAATAATCAAAAATAGCTTCATTACTAACTTTTTCTTTAATAAATTGTTTCAAAGATTTGAAATTATTATTATCTAAAGAAAAAATAATGTTTTTATCAAGTTCATTTTTTATTTCATTTGAATCAATTAATAAAGATTTATCTCCAGTTTTTTTTAAAGAAAATATTGCATTATTTTTTTTTTCACTTAAAACATAATAAAGATTAAATAAATTTATATATTTATCATTACTAAAATAAGATGAAGTTGCCATTATTGAATAACAAATTAAAGAAGCAGTTTTAATAGATAAAAATTTACTGAATTTATCAACAATATCATTATTACTATTTGGATTTTTATAATATAATTTTTTATTTTCTTCATCAATTTGAAATGATAAATTTTGAGTAAATAATATTTTCATATTTTTATCTAAATCATTAATATTATTAAAGTTAATTTCTATAATATCATATTCATGATTATTTTTAATAAAAGTAATTAAACTTTCAATTTGACTTTCCCAAGAATTCTCTTTATCATTATAATTAATAGCACTTAAATGATTAATCAAAATTTTAATTGGTTTTTCAAAAGAAGAATATGAAAAATTACATAAAGAAGTTAAATTTTCAGAATTTTCTTCATTAGGATAACAAATTAATAATTTAGGATAAACACCTTTAATTAAATTATTAGGATAAAAAGATTCTTCAGATAAATTAAATAAACTCTTTTCTTTTTCTGGTATTTTATCGATGTAATTTTTATCAGTTAAATTCCTAATTAAATTGTTTATATCTTTTGAATAATATTCTATTTTATAATCATTTATATTTGTTTCTAATTTTTCATTATTTGAATTTTCAAACCCACCATAATCCTCAATTTCTTCTTCTTCTTCTTGTTGATTATTTTTTAATTTTTCTTTTCTAATATTATTTTCTTCTTCTTCTTGTTGATTATTTTTTAAATTATCTTTTCTAATGTTATCATCTTCTTCTTCTCCATTTTCATCAAATTCAAATTCATCGTATTGTTCTTCGTATGATTCATTTTTATCAACTTTATTTTCTTCTTGATTTGATTCTTTTTTTTCGTTTTCAGACAATTCTTTTTTTTTTTCTTCTTCTTCTTCTCTTCTATTTTTTTCTTCTTCTTCTTCTTCTCTTCTATTTTTTTCTTCTAAATCTCTTAATTTTTTTTGTCTTTCTTCTTCATTAAGTTTTTTATTTTCCTCTATAAATTGACTCATTGAATGATCTTCTTTATAACTTTCTTCTGTTTCTTCTTTATAACTTTCTTCTTTATCTCTTTCTTCTTTATAACTTTCTTCTTTATCTTTTTCAATCATATCTAAACTTTTTAAAAATTCATCTCTTGACATCGTTGTAATTTGTTCTCTTTGGATTTTAATTCTTTTATTATTACCACTGTTATAATTAGTTTTTATATTTGAACCATAACTTTCTTCTAAAATAACATCATTATTATTTTGATTCATATTATTTTCATTATAATTTTGGTTATTACAATTATTTCTATAAAAATTACTTCTGTTTCCAGAAAAAATTTTATTTCCTTGATGTTGAGTTTTATAAAATTCTTGATCACGATTCAAAAACATTAAATTATATTTTATTTCTCCATTTTTAACTTTTAATTTATGTAAAGTTCTATTCATGTTTAAATTATTAAAATTTATATTTTTAAAAGTACTACTTTGACCAAAATTACTGGTTTTAGTTTTAGCAGAACCAACTCTACTTGCTTTATTAAAAGATGTTTTTCCTTGAATACTATATTTACTTCCATTAAATCCACTTCCAACATTATTATTTAAATTTGTCATAAAATTATTATCTGGACTTTTATTAAAAGAAGCATTTTTATAATTATTATTACTATTAAAGAAATTTGATATAGAAAAACTTTTATCATTATTTTTCTTTTCTTCTTCTATATTGTGGAACATTACATCTTGAATTAAATAATATTTAGCTTGTTTAATTGATTTCATTAAATCATCATTTATTGGAAAAGTAGTTTTATCTTGTCTTTTACTTCTATTATTCTTTTGAGATGAACAACAAACTAAAAAAGGATCAATTTCTCCACTTGAAAAATTAATATATTTTCCTAAATTTGAATATTGTAAAAAATTCATATCATTTTTCATTTTAAGTAAATAATTATTATCATAAATATATGCTTTATTCATTCTTTTGAAATTAAATTTACCATTTAAAGATTTAAAATATGATATTTCCCTTAATTTAATTATTGAACTTACACAATTAACTGAATTAAATCTTAAAGCTTTAATTACATTAGAAATATCTGATAACAGTGAATCATTTAATTGTTTATTTCCTTCTGGAAAAGTAGTTTCAATGATTTCATCAAGTTTTTTTAACAATTGAATATTTTTTTCTCTTTGAGAAACATCTTGAGTAAATTTTATAAGAACTTCTTTAAATTTAGATAAATTTTTTTTTTCATTTTCAATAACCGTTTCTTTTTCTTCATTTGATAAATTTAAAAGAATATTTTTAAACTGATTTTGATATTCATTTGTTACTCCTAAATCAAACCATAAATCTAGTAAAGAAGCAAATTGATCATTTAAAACTGAATCATTAGGATCTATAATATTATTATAAGATTGAGATTGATTATAAATTTTAGTTAGATAATTTGAATTTTGAATATTTGGAAAATATCTATTATTCAATGATTCATTTGCTCTGTTTGTTGCTGTATTTGGTCTTTTCTTCGTTTCCATTATATTTTTATAAAAAAATTAATATTATTTTTTTGTTTTTTTAATAAAATTCTTTTATTTATTTTTTTTAATTATATTGAAAAATCTTCCTTTTTAATATTAGGAAATATTTCTTTTCTTAATTCAAGTTTTATGTCAATTAATATTATTAATCCAAAATTTGAATGATTTATTATTTTTATAAAATTTGGAAATAAAAATGAAAGCTTTTTTATATTCTTGATTAAAGATTGTTTTGTAAATATTTTATTTATACTTTTAATATTTAAAAGTTTAGAAGATAAATCAAATAATAGCCATGATTCTTTTTTATGAATCAAAGATAAAATTTTTATTTGAGATATTAAATTACAAATGTTTTTTACTAAATCTTGTTGTTGATGAAATATTTCAGATATTTTTAATTGTTTATTACTAATTTTAATAGCTTTTTCTTTTTTTCTTAATTTAATTATAAATTCTTTAGAACAATATTGTTCTAAATTTGAACTTCTTAATTCATTTATATCTATATTATTATCACAAAGAGCTTCTTCGATTAATTTAGTTCTTATATCATTATTAATTATACAATTTTGATAATAATTAATATTGATTGGTTTTGACTCTATTTTATATTTTGGTATATCTTTTATATTTTCTAAATCAAATTTTTTATGCCATGTTCCTTTTAAATAAGGATTATAATTTTCAATTTTATTTTCAATTAAAAATTTATTATGTTGTTCATTTACTTTTTCTATTAACTTTTCTTTAAATATTTTTTTTCTTTTAATTAAAAGATTATTTGAAAGTTGTTTATAATCTGGGATAAAATTATTACGTAAATATAAAATATATTTTTTTGTTTCATTTCTTATATTTATTTCAAAATTTTTTGGAACATCAACTAATAATTCATAATCATTATTTTCATTATTTTTTATCCATTTAATAATATAAAAGTTAGGAACCAAAAATAAAATTTGTTGAAATATTTTTAAATTAAACCTATGTTTATAACTAGACTCTATTGAATTAGAAATTCTATTTATATTTATTGTTTTATCAGATTTCATGATTTTAAAATGATTGATTGTAAATTCTAATTCTTTAAATGATCTATATAATCTTTTATATTTTAAAGGAAGAATTAAATTACTATTTTGTTTTTGAATCTCAAAAGCTTTATAATTTATATAAGAAAATTGAATTTTCTCATTTATTTCTTTTTTATATTCTTTATCTGTGTGAAAATAGTTATCAATTGTATTTACTTTTTCTTTATTATTAAAATTCTCTTTTAACGAATTTCTTGAAATTCTTATAATTTTATTATTATTATTATTAAATAAATGGGGATTGATATATTTAATATAAGACGTTAAATTTGAAGATATTTGTTCTTTGATAGAATAATCATTTGAATAATTATTTAATTTTTGAAATCTTGGTGTTTTTTTTTGTAAAAAATAATCATTCTTTTTCCTTTCTAAATACAAATCAAAATTTAATTCATCGTTACTGTTACAAGTTAAAGTTTCATTCATTATTTTTAATATTATATTCCAAACAAAAAATAAATGAGTAATAAAATCATCTTTTAAAAAAAATAAAAAAAGAAAAAGTTAAATAATATTTATATATTATATATGAAAAAGTATAATATAATTTCAAAAAAATATTGAATTTATACCAAATTAGATACTAAAGGAATATTATAACTTCCTGTAAAATAAGAATTTAAAAATCTTTTATTTTCGAATAAATTTATTTGGATATTATAATTATTTCTTAATATAGGTTTTCCTATTGTTTTTTGTAATTCATAAATAGTATCTGAATGATTTCTATTGGTATTTTTAGATAACTTAAATATTTGTTCTTTATTTAAAAAAGAGTGTTCTTTTGAAGAAAATTTTGTTTCTTTTGTCATTACTTTTTGAGATAAACTTTTTTTCAATTGGAATTTTTTTTCAAAATTATAATTTACCAAAAAAGATGAATTTAATGAAATATTTTTATATTTTTTGTTTAAATTTCCATTATAAATTCTAAATAATGAAGTATTTCGAGAAATATAATTTTTTTTTGGATGTGATAATAAATCAGAATGAGTAAATTTTATTTTTTTTAAATTTATATTTTTTATTTTATTATACATTTCAAAAGGTTGAATCATTTTTGTATTTTCTAATTTCATATTATGATTTGAATTTTTAATTTTATTTTGACTATCATAATTTTTATTCTTTTCTATTGATTTTAAATAAAATTTAATTGCATTTTGACATTTTTCATAATCAGTTATTAAAGAAGGTAAACTTCTATTTTTAAATAATTTTTTTCTAACATAAACTTGTTTTTCTAAAATATGATTTGTCAAATTAATAAAATTAATATAATTTTCTTTTAAATGTATTTTCATTTTTAATAATATATTCAAAGGAACTTTATCAACAGCTAAAGAAAAAAGATAATAATTATCATTGTTGTTACTTGAATATAAAGAAAATAAATAATTTGAATTTTCTTCAAATAAACTTTCTAAACCAATTATTCCTCCTTTTTGAATATTAATTATTTTATAATTTTTTTTCTCTTTATAAACATCATTAAATATTTTTTTTCTTAAAACAAATTCTCCTTTATATATGATAAAAACACATTTAGCTTTTTCTTCTTCAGTAAAAATTGTAAAATTATGATTACATTCAATAGGAATTAAATTATTATATAATATTTTAGAATAATCATGACTTGAAATAGGAAAAGGAAATAAATTATCTTGAATAAACTTTCTTTTAATTTGGTCACTTTTTTGTAAACATTGAAAAAAAGTTTTTTCAAATTGTTCAAAATTTAAAGAAAAAAAATAAGTATCTTCTAAAGCATAAACTGCACAAGATCTATTTTGATGATAAATTAATCCCCAATCTCCAAAACAATAACCTTCACTTCTTTGAAATAATTCTTCTATATATATATTTGATAATTCTAATTTTTTTTTTTTTAAATCATTATCAAAATTTTTATTATTATTTGTTAATAGTTGTTTTTGACTAATTCTTTTTCTTTTTATAATTTCTCTTATGTTTATAAATAAATTATTTACAAATTCTGTTTTTTCATTATCATTTGCTTTTAATAATTTATTTATTTTTAAATTTTTAAAGAATTTAATATTTTTATTTATTTTCTTTTCTTTTCTTAAAGAAATTTTTCCTTTAATCACTCCATAAAACAAATTTGATTCATCTCCTTCATGAAATAAATATTCTCCTTTTTGAATAAAAATTAATTCTAAATAATTAGCAGCTAAATAAATAGAATCATCATTAATTAAATTTAATTCACAATATTTTTTAAATCCATTTAATTTTTTCAGTAAATAACATATTTTCTAAAAAATTATTTATATTTTTACTTCTATATTTCTACAATTTAAATCATTCATAAAGTTTAACTTACTTTGTCTTTTTATTTCATCTTGTTTTGGCTTTTTTAATTCTTTTATTAATAAATTTGAATAAGAACCATATAATTCACATTCTTGTTCTATTAATGTTTCTAATCGTTCATTTTTTTCTTCGTTCATATAGAGAAATTAAATATTTATAATTTAATATTTTATTATAATTAATCTCAAAAATTTTGAGAAGATTTGCAAAAAATGTACTTCAATTGAATTTAGTAAAGAATTTTTAGTTCCAAATGATAACTATGAAGATTTCATAAACAAAAAAAACAAAATAAAAATAAAAAAAGATTAAAAAAAATTGAAATGAAAATAATGAAAAAATTCTTTTTCACAAGATAATTCTAATCAAGATTATGAAAATAATATATATGTAATAGAAAAACAAGTGATAATATATTAATCAAATTCAAAGTAATAATAATATTGGATATCTAACTTCAAAAAGGAAAAAAAAAATAAAAAGGATTCAATATTTTTCAAATTGTGAAAACAATATATTTCCAAAAATAAAACTTCTTTAATTTTAAATGATAGAATAACTAATAAGAGCAACTTTCTTTTAATCAAATTTTTAAAACTCCAAAAACAATTAATGATAAAGGAAAATTAAAGTTGATTATACTAGTTATAAAATAAAAAAAATAATTTTAAAACCAAAGAAGATTCCATAATTAATTAATTAGATAAAAATTATTTAGTTCAAAAAAAAATGTATATTCTTTGATATGATAAGTGATAATATTTTGAATTGTAAAATGTAAAAAAAAACAAAAAATAATTTCTACAATATATATTTTAATAAATAAAAAATATAAATATAAGTTTATATAAGAAAAAACTTAATAGTATTCTTAAAAAAAAAGTAAAAGAAAATCTTATTTTTTTTGAATAAAAAATTAATTTTATTTAATAAAATATAAAATATTATTTTTCATTGAAAAATTAATATAAAATAAATATCAAAACATTCAAAATTATAAAAAATGTCAAGAAGAGTTCAAAAAAAAACAGTAGTTCAAGAAGAAGAAACTTATGAAACTCCAGAAGCAAATAAAGAAGAAATAATAGAAGCTTTTGAATATTTTGATAGAGATGGAAGAGGAAATATCAATAAAGATGAATTAAAAATTATTTTAACTAAATTAGGAACTCCTATGTCTGAAGAAGAAGTAAATGAAATTTTCAGAGAAGCTGGATTAGATGATCAACCTACTGTTAATTATAGGGAATTTGTTGAATATTGGGAATCTCAATAAATTTTTTTTATTGATTTTTTTTAGAAAAAAAAGATTTAATTTAAAGATTTAAAAAAATATTTTTGTATTTGTTTTTTTCATTTTATAAATTTTTATTTGTATGATATAAAATTTTATTTATATTTATTTTGAATACTTCATATTAAGAATTTATTTTGATTTTTCATTATTTTAAACACTTATTTTTTTTCTTATTTATATTTTATATATATCAATATTATAATTAATAAAAGAAAATTTTTTTGTTTAAAATTAAATAAATCATTCAATTTCAACACTGAATTCATTGTAATTTTCATAATTACCTTCATCAGTAAAAATAAGATTTTTAAATTCATCATAATGAATTGGTTCAGTATATTTACTAAAAAATTTATCAATTTCATCTTGGGAATCATTAAAAAGCAAATTGTGTTTATAAACAAATCTCATAAAAGTATTTTTAGTTAAAGTTTCAGGATTTTCTTTATCATATTCTTCTTTTTTTTTTGGTAATGTCTCTCCATTAATATTTACTATTTCATGTTTAATTAAATTCTCTCCTATAGGTCTATCACAAAAAAATTTAAATATATATTTAAATTTTTCTTCTTCGTCTTTTAATTGTAATATATCCTGAGAAAAATAAAATGAAAGAAAAATTGAATATGTTATTATTCCCCAATCTTCATATTTTAAAATATTAATTTTTTTTTTATTCAATTTTTTTTT
Source organism: Isotricha intestinalis (assembly GCA_023807065.1). Taxonomy (NCBI): domain Eukaryota; phylum Ciliophora; class Litostomatea; order Vestibuliferida; family Isotrichidae; genus Isotricha; species Isotricha intestinalis. Next base: position 24,859 of record JAJJLU010000020.1, read on the forward strand.
CTTATATTTTGTTCTTCCTTTTGTTGGATGATTCAAATCAATAAAAATAAATATTTTTTCATATAATTTTCTATTGCTTTCATTAATTAAATTTCTTTTTAAAAATTCATTAAAAAGACTTCTACAAGTAATATAACCATAGTAATCAAAATATTTATCAATAGCAACGAAAATTTTTTTATATTTTTTCTTCCTTGGATAAGAACTAACTAAAATAACCATGTATAAAAAAGCTTTTTTAATAATTGAACTTTGAACATATTTCCTTATTAAATATAATGTATTTTCAGTGAAAAAATCTTCAATTAATTGTTCATAAGTAATGTCTTCAAAAAAAGTATCATAAACATTATTAAAAATATTACTTTTAATGGCTTCTTGAGCACTAATTCTACTTTCAAAATTTTTCTCAAGCATTTTTTTAATTAAATCAATATCTTCATCTTTAACATCATTAAATTTATTATTATTAAAATCAGCATCAAATTTAATAATATTATCATAATTATGATTTATACTTTTACTAATAATTTCAAAGGGATATTTTCCATAACAAAAAATATAATATATAATTCCAACAGCCCAAATATCATTTTTACTAGATATTATTCCTTTAAAAGCTTCAGGAGCCATATAAGAAGGACTTCCAGCAGAAAATTTTTCATAAATATTTTTAAAAGAAAAACTTAATCCAAAATCAACAATTTTAATATCTAAATTATCTGTTAATGTTACTATATTTTCTGGTTTAATATCTCTATGAACTATTTCTTTATTATGTAAATAACATAATGCTGAAAGAGCTTGATATATTATAAAACGAAATTTTTCTATTGAAAATTTTTCCCTTTTTTCTTTTATTAATTTCGATAATGATTTTCCAGGTAAAAATTCCATTAAAATATTAAAATTATTATATGTTTCTATTGTACAATAATAATTCACTATATTTGGATGATCTAATTGAGATACAATATCTATTTCTGATTTTATTCTATGGATTTTTTTTACTGTTATTATTAATTCTTTTTGTATTGTTTTTATTGCATATTTTACTTTATTAAAACCTTTTTCTTGATATAATTTTACTTGACCAAAAGCTCCGCTATTTATTATTTTTATAAATGTATGAGTTAATCTTAAGTCATAGTGATATGCTTCTTTTATTAAAGTTTCACTATTTGTAATTATTTCATTATCATTTTGATTTTGAATAGATGATAAACAACCCATTTTTATTAATAATAAATAATAAAATTATTAAAAAAGAGAAAATATAATAATATCTTTTAAAAAAACAAAAAAGAAAAGTACAAACTCATAAATATAATAATACAAAAAGAAAATAAAGATTATTATATAAAAAAAAGAAAAAAAAATTATAAAATTAAGAAAATATAAAAATAAATTAAACAATATAAAAAAAATGAATCAATTTTGGGATAGATTTGTAAGTCAAGATAGAAGAAAATTAAGAAAGAGAATGTTACTAAAAGAAAATCCAAAAGACTATTTTCCTTTATCTCAAAGAACATCATATTTCCAAAGAATGATAAATAAATATAATAAATCAAATAGAAGAAATTTAAATTATCATGATATAAATTCTCTCTTAGCAGATTATAGAGAAGATAAAATAAAATCATTAACAGATACAGAAGTAATGAGAGAAGAAATAGGATCAGAAATAAAAAAATATAAAGAATTACAAAAAATACCTCATCATATTAGGAATGATATAAAAAATATAACTTTAAAAAAAGGAAAAGAAAATAGGAAAAATTTATTAATTTCATTAGAAAGATTTGAAAAAAGAGGTAAAATAAATATTCCGGATTGGAAAAAAAAAAAAGAATTAACTTCTAGTTTGAATCCAAATAAAATATTATATGCTGGAAAAATATTTAATACTGATCCTAGAAATAATTTTTTTTTTAGAACTAGAGAAACGTTAAAAACAAATAATTCAACTTCTATTGAAGATAAAGAACGATTAAATACATATACTGGTTTTAGATTAACCTTAAATAAATTACATAATCAAATTGATAATATGGCAAATGATGTTGAATTTGATAGTATAATGTTAAAAACTACTTATAAACAAAATATTGAATTATTTAGTAATGATTTTGAAGAATGGAAAAAAACTCAAGAATTTAGATTTCCTTGGTTAAAACCTAAGAAATATTAATTTAATATAAAATTTGTTTAAATTCAATTTGTTTTAAATCAAATTTTATTTATAATAATTTATAAATAATGAAATTTAGATAATTTACATATGGTAATTAAAAAGATTTTATTTTATTATTTTATATTATTATTATATTTTTTTTAAACTGTAGAAATGATAAATAAAAAAATATATAACTGATTATTTTCATTTTACAATTATATTATTAATTATTGTAAATTAAATAAAACTTCATTTAAAAAAAACTAAAATACACAAAAATAAATATTTTATTGTTATCCCAAAATAACTCTGTAGAATAAGCAACTTATAAAATCAATCTTCATTTTTACATTTATCATCTTGAATTTAACTATCTAAACAAAGTTGATAAATTCCTTTAAACAATAAAAAAAAAATTGTTTTGCATAAATTATTATTTTAGATAGAAAAATATTACAAAATTAAGAAATCAATAAATCTTTAGGAACAAAATATTTAATTTAATATATTTCTTGAATATAATTTTTTGGATCTTTTTAACATATTATTGGAACTTTATCTGAGCATTATGTTCTTAATTTCATACATTCTTCTTTTCTTTTTTATAAATCAGGAAATTCTTTTTTGAATTTGAATTCCATTTTATTTCTTTATAAAATATTTTCTTTTTACTCTATTTAAATTTATTTAAAAGTATAGATTTAATATTATAATATAAAAAAATCAAAACTCAAAATTTGTTTGATAATATTTTTTAAAGAAAGAAATAAAAAAAAATCTAATTTTATTATTTATTATTTTTTATTCTATTATAAATTCTTTCATTTTTTTCAAGTTCATCTTCCAAATCATGAATTAATTTTTTATCTCTACTTAAATTTTCTTTTTGTAAAATATCAATTTGTTTCTTTAATGCCTCAATTAAATATTCATATAATTTAACATCTGGTAATTTCATAAAAGAATTAAAAGAAGGTTTATTTTCTTCAGGTCTAAAATCATATAATTTTCCATTAGAATTACAATAAACATATTTAAATCCAGGTAATTCAAAGCATTTTTCAAAATTATTAAAATCATCATATTTAGGTTCTTTCTTCCAATCAATTAAATTTACAACTCTTAATTTATTATTTCTTAATTTTTCTTCACAATTATAATTTTCAGGAGGCCATTTTGGTAAAGCATACCACCATCTTTTTAATAATTGATAAACTAAAATTGCTTTTGGTTTTAATATTTTATTGTTATTATTATTTGTTTTTTTCTTTGACTCTGATTTTTTTTTTTTTGGAGATTTATTTATTTTTTTCTTATTATGTTTTTTTTCTGAAGATATTGAACTCTCCGATGAAGATGAAGATGAAGAGGAACTTTCACTTTCTTCACTTTCATTATAATCACTATCAAATTCTGAATCTTCTTCTTCTTCTTCTTCTTCTTCTTCTTTCCTTTTTTTTATTTTTTCTGATTTTTTTATTATTTTTTTATCTTCTTCTCTTTTTCTTTTTTCATTTAATAATTTATTTTTTAAATTTGAATTTTCAAAATTAGATTTTTTGTTATTATTATTCTTTTTTGAACTATCTTGTTTATTTAAATTAGTTATCTCAGTTTTATTTGTTATGTTTTTATTTTCTGGAGGTTTTGTAAGAGGACCTTTAACATGAAGTAATTTTTTTACCGCTATTAATTTTTCTAAAGAAGATGTGTTTGTTTTTTTTTCTTGATTTTCATTATTATTTTTTTTATCTATGTTAACATCTTTTATATTCACTTCTTCTTTTTCATTATTTTTTTTATCATTTAAATTCTCATTCTTATTATTTTCATTTTCAATGTTTTCATTATTAATAATCTCTTCCTCATCATCAATAATTATTTTTGAGGACATTTTTTCAAATAATAATTTTTGTAAAAATAATCACATTTATATATAAAGTAAATATATTAAAAAATTAATTAAAATAATAGTAAAAAAAATTTATTATTTAAACTGAGCTTTCCCATTAGCTTTTCTATTAGAACCATATTTTTTTAAATTAGTTTCATGAGCTAATTTAGTTCCGAATTGAATGGCTCTTTTTTCAAACATATAAGATAAATTAAATCCAAGTTTTTTTCCAATATTTCTCAACAAAATTTTTTCCCCAATTCCTCTTTTTAAACTAAAATTAGTAATATAATTAATCTTTTTAACAGAAGATAAAAATTTAATTAAATCTAAATCAAAATAAGGAAATCTAATTTCAATTCCATTATCAGAACAACATCTATCATCTCTTCCAAAATTTCTATTCCAAATTCTATTTAAATCTTTTGACATATTATTTATTATATTACCATTTTTATATCTACTATAACCACCAAATAATTCATCAGCTCCTAAACCACTTAATATTATTTTTGCTTTTGAAATGTATATTTCTGATAAATTCGTAAATTTTTCATAAGGTATTTTTTCTAATTGTTTACTTAATATATTATTATTATAATTGTTCTTATTTGTTGTGTTTAATTCATGAATATTTGATAATATATTATTTGAATTAAAGTATTTTATCATTTCTAATTTATTCACTAAAAAACCTTTTTTCATTGTTGCAAATTTTAATGCTGTTGATATATTAAAATCCATATGTGTTTCTCTTGGATAAATTAAATTTAATATATTATTTTGGAAATTTTCATTTATATCATTTGAATAATTTTTGTCTATTAAAATTAGATTTATTTTCCTATTTGGAAATAAATTTATTAATTCATTATATCCTATTATACCAGAATTTCTATCTGGAGCTTTTTCTTTTTCAAAAGATAAATTAAATAAATCTATAATAATATTATCTGGGGTGTTTATTATTGAATAATATGATAATAATATTGAATCTATTCCACCTGAAAACATTATTCCAATTGAATCTTCTTTATTTAATATTATTGAAGGAATATTTTTTATTCTTTTATTTAAAGCATTTTTCAATAATTCAGAACATTTTTCTTCTAAATTTTCATATGACAAAATTTCTGGAATTAAATCATTAAATCTTAAATCTGAAGGATTATTAATAAATGGATTTTTTATTAAAGTTAATTTATTTTCTTTTTCTTCTTCAATTATTAAAAGATGATTATTTGGTATTTCAACTATATAAATATCATTTTTATAATTGTGATTTTTATATAATGATAAAGGAAGAAAAGATGATATGAAAATTATATTTAATTGTTTTATATATGATAAAATTAAACTTTTTTTCCCGAAAATATCTCTATTAATTAATATTTTTTTATTTATATTATCATGAAAAATAAAAGCATGATCTGATTCAATTTCATTTATAATCTTGAAAAAATTATTAGAATATATATTTATATCTGACGATGTATTTTCTTGTGAAAATTGATTTAATATATCTGATAAAATTATTCCATCATTTTCTTTTGATAAATCTTTTTCATTTAATAATTCTTTATTTTTAATATCATAAATTTCTCCATTATATTGAAGAATATTTTTATTTTTTTCATTTATTATTGGTTGTTTTGTTAAAATATTAATTCCTCTTAAATTTAATTCTGAATCTAATAAAATAGATGATTCATTATTTATTATAATATTAAATATATCTTTATATTCATTTAATTTTTCTTCATCTAAATCTTTTATTTCTTTATTTCTAAATAATTCTATAACTTTTAAATAATCAGGTCCTCTATTCTTTAATTGTTCAATAACTTCTTTAAAATTACTATTATTAATTAAATCAATATTTAACTCTGAATTTGTATTGATTTCATTTTCTTCATTATTATTATTAATATCATCATTATTATTAATATTAGTATAATCAATATCATCAAAACTTTTGGAATATTCTTCAATTTCTTTTAATATATCAAAATCTTTTTGAGATAAAATTAACTTAGTAATAAAACAAATCCCACTCATTTACTTTTTTAAAAGATAAATTAATTGAATAAATTCTATTTAAAAAATTTTTTTATTAATTATATATAAATTAAAAAAAATTAATAGAATTATAACTTAATAATCGTCATCTTCACTATCATCATCATTATCTTCATTTTCATTATATACATTTAAATCTTCATCTTCCATATTTTTTCTTTCTAAATTAAATCTTTTATTTTCCATTTTTTTTCTTCTTTCTTCTTCTTCTAATCTTCTTTGTTTATCAATCATTTTTTGTTTTTTAACATGACCTTCTAAAATAGGATAACTATATAATTTATTTATTTTTGTTTTTCTTTTCTGAAAAACAATATTATGTATAAAGTTAATTACAATTGAATATTCTTTTTTTGTTCCTTGATAATTTTTGATTGAAAAATACTTTTTAGAAATCAAATAAATTAATTCAAAAAATTCATATTCAATAATTTCATTATTAAATAAATTTTCAATATAATAAAAAACTTTCTGAGGAGAATTTTTTATATCTTCATTTGTGAAAGTGACTTTATCTTTATAAAAATAAGTGATTTGTTCACAAAAAGATAATTTATTTGGAAATAAAGAATTTAAAAATGAAGTAGGTTTAATAATATAATTATATATAAATCTATAAGAAATACTTTGATTATTTTTTGAAGGACAAGTACAATAAATTGAATATAATTTTTTAAAAATATTTTGTATATCAATATAAAATATATTAACAAAATCATTAATTAAACTTCTTTCTTGAATTTTTATTTTTGTTTCAGTTGCAATATTTTGACTATTAAAAGATTGTTCTAATCTAGATAAAGTTGTTTTATTTGTTCTATTTGTTCTTTTTGTTTTTTGTTGAATTAATAATCCTAAAATTTTTTTTAATTTTTCACTTAATTTTAAATCCATCTCACTATATTTAAAAAAAGCACTTCTAATTAAACATTCATTAAATAATCTTGGAAGAATAATATTATTTCTAAAATGAATTGAATTTTCTGTTATAAATTTTTTCTTTTCTAAAAATTTATAATGATTTGGAAGTCCCTTTTCTTTATAATAATGATGTAAATATTTAATATATTTATTTATAAAATTTACTTTTGCTTCATATACCATTGAATCAATATAATTATATATTTCTTTAGGATCTGTCAAATTTTCTGGTATTAAATATGCATTATAATAATTATTTAATCCATTATAAAATATTTGATCAAAATCTTTTATAGTAAAATTTTCATTTAAAACTCCATTTTCTCTGAAAATAAACCAAATATCTTTTAAAGTAATTGAAAAAGAAATTTCATTTGTTTTTATTTGTTCTGGAATAATAATTTGATTATTATTTGTTGTTTGTGGATTTAATTTCATATTATTTTTTAAGGTAAAAGGATTTTCAATATTTAATTTTGAATAATTGAATTCTTCATTATCTCTGTATTCTCCTGAAGCATATTTTATTAGATTTGAATATAATTTTCTTATTTCAGAATATTGTCTTAATAAAACATTTCCTATTTCTAATATATCATATTTAATATTGCTATCTAATAAAATTAAATCACGTAAATCTAAATAAGGTTCAAATTTATTTAAATTTTTACTGCCTAATTCTTTTTTCAATTCATTATCAATAATATCTTGAGCATTTTCTTTATTATTATTACTTTTATTAATATCTTTAGTACTCTTATTATTAAAATTACTTTTACTAATATTTTTATTACTGTTATTAATATCTTTAGTACTTTTACTTTTGTTCATTGTTTCTTTAATACTTTTACTATTGGTATCATTATCTATATTTTTACTTTTATCTTTAAATTCTTTATTTTTAATTGTAACAGGATTATTACTTTTATCTTTAGAATTACTATTAATAGTCTCATTATTATTATTATTTTCACCATTAATAAAATAAGTAATTGGAGTAGTTTTTTTTTTTATAAAATTTCTATTTCCTCCAATAGGATTTCTAAAAATTTCAAAAGCACTCATTCTTTTATTTTTATTTCCAATTAAATTATTACTATTATTAACATTATTAATTACTTTATTAAAATTGTCTTTATCAAAAAAAATTTTTTTTCCACTTTTATCTTCTTTAAAGTTATATTTTTCACTATCAAAAATTTCGTCATCATTAAAAATATAATTTTCTCGATTAATTTTTTCTAATTTATCTTTTTCAATCATTCTATCATTTTCAAACAATCCAATGTAGCATTTTCCATTTTCAAAGACATATTTTCCAAAACCATCTTTTAAATTATTTTTCCATTCTCCTTTATAATAGCTTCCATTAGCATAGAAAAAAATACCAAAACCATTTCTAATTCCTTTTTTCCATTCTCCTATATATCTATTTCTCAATAATTTAATTTCCCCTTTATTTTCAAACCAAACATGAATTCCATTTTTACTTTGTTCATTTTTATCCCAAAAACCAGAATATTTTTCCATTAAATCAAACCAAATCATAAATCCATATCCTTCAATACAATTATTTTTAAAATTTCCTTTATATACATTCCCATTATTCCAAATTACTTTCCCTTCACCATTAATTTTTCCTTTTTTCCAATTTCCTTCATAAATCATATTTTTACTTTTCATTTTCCCAAAACCGTCTTTTAAACCATTTTTCCAATTTCCTTCATAAAAAATATTTTCTTTCTCAAAATTATAAGTTCCAAAACCATGTCTCAAACCATTTAAAACATGCCCTGAGTAAATGGAACCAGTAGGGAAAAAAAAATTACCTTTTCCTGTGAGTTGACTCTCCTTTATTTCTCCTATATAGGTTGTACCATCTGGGAGGTGTAGTGTAGAATTCGTGTGACTAGCAGAAGTATCCAGCAACCCATTCACCAGAGAACCTGAGTACTTTATCGAGTTAGTGAAGGTTAATTTACCAGTACCTGTTAGGGTTTCATAGTATAATTCTGAGTTCTCTTCTTCAATTATGCTTTTTGGAATTGTTGAATAGGATATTATTTGAGAAAGTAATTTATAGGGAATATAAGGGGTTGATGAAGTTATTTTTGAAGTTGTTTGAGGGTAGTTTTTATACATTTTTTTATTTTTTTGGATTATTTTTTTTAAATTTTTTAAATTTTATGATTTTTTTTTTTTTGGGAAATTGTTTTATTTCTTTTTTTTTGTTTTTTGTAATATTTAATCATTTTTTGCGGTTTTTATGATTAGATATAGCGATTTTTTAAAAATGTTAAATATTATTTTCAAAAGGAAAAAACATAAATTTCTTGTTTTATAAAGTATTGAGAGGTGAAAAAAATAATGAATTGATTAAAATACTATTTAAATATAAATAATTGTTTATTTTTTTGATGAATGAATTAATAATTATTTCGAATAAATTAAAACATTTCAAAAATTTATCATAAATAATAAATAAAAAAACCCTAATTTCTTGAAAAAAAAAAATAAATTTAATAACGATAAAAAAATAAATTTAAAAAATAAAAAATTATCAAAAAAAAGAATTTAAAAAAAATACGATTTAAAGAAAAAAAAATGGAAGAAAGTCAATCATCTCATGAAAAAGAATTAAAAGAATATTTTGATATGTTTGACAGAGATAAAGACAACTTAATAAACGAGAAAGAATTAGGAAATATTCTTCGAAGTTTAGGTCACGATCCAACAGAACAAGATTTAACTGAAATGATAAAAGAAGTAGATAATGATTCAGACTCAAAAATAGAATTCGAAGAATTTTTAAAAATAATGAATAATAAATTAAAACAAACAGAAACAGAACAAGAATTAATTGAAGCTTTTAAAATTTTTGATAAAGAAGGAAAAGGTTTAATTTCAGAAAATGAATTTAAACATATTATGCTTTCTTTAGGGGAAAAAATTAGTGAAGAAGAATTAGAAGAAATGATGAAAAAAGCTGATCCTAAAAATCAAGGATATGTTAATTATAAGGAATTTGCTAAAATTTTATTGTCATAATATAATGTTTGTTTAAATGTTTTTTTTCTTTTAATTTTTTTTATTTTTAAAAATTTTTTTTTCTTTTTTTTGTGTTTTTTATTATAAAATAAAAATGTTATATGGTGTTAAAAGAATAATAATTTAAAAATTATATATATGTTTGTTTTATTTATTTATTTTGTTTTTGTTTTTATTTTTCCTCTTTTCAAAAAGAAAATTTTGAAAGAAAAATAAAAATTTATTTCTTACATACTATGACTTAAACTTCTCATTCTTTTATGACCATTATATTTATGATAATTATAATTGTTCGAATAATTCTTATTTTGAATATTATTATTATTACAAATATTATTTTTTCTTCCTTTTCTTTTATAATTACTATTATTATTATTATCATAATTAAATTTCTTATTTTCTTCTTCAAATATTTGCTTTTCTTTTTTAAATTGATTAATTTCATCTTTACTCAATCTCTTCATCATTAATCTACAAATAAATTTTCCTAAATCATTATCAATACAACATCCGTTAGCACAATTAACTAATCTATTATAATTATCTTTTTTATTTATTAAATGATTTAATTTTGAAAAATGTAATTTTGTTCTCCAAAGCCATTTTATATTATATATATCACTTTCATTATTATCATTATTTATATTTTCATCATTAATATTTTTTATTCTTGCAAATCCAGAAAAATTTTTATTTTCTTCGTCGCTAATAATAGTTATCATTATCAAATTTTTATTTTCTAATATTTTTTCTTTTAAATCTCCTCCAATTTTTAAAATATTTTTTTCCATTGAAATATTGATTCCTTTATAATCTTGTATTCTCACTAAATAATATTTGATTTCATTATTAGAATTATTTAATAATTTTTCAATATTATTCTTAACAAAAGTATAATCATGATTATTATTATTTTTTATATTTGAATTATCAATTGAAATTAAGTTATTATTCTGTAAAAAATTAATTGGATTTAATAAAGATTTAAGTTGATTTAAATCAAATCCAATTTCTTTTTGAATTTTAATAATTTCAGGATCCTTATTTTGTTCTAATTCAATAAAAATTTCGTAAATAGGTTTATCAAAATAATGTTCAATATACCAAATTGGAATTTCTGGGAAATTAATATCTTCAAATTCTTTTTTTTCATCATTTTCATTATTTAAATTTTCATTTTCGAAATTTTCACTTTTTTCTTTAAAAATATGTTTATATTTACATAAAGAACCATTTTTGCAATAACCAATTTCATACATTGGACATTCTTTTTCTTTTATATTTATTCTTTTTTTCATTTCCGTAATTGAATGAAGATAAAAACAATTTTCTCCTTTTGTGCATCTTCCCATCATAAAATATTTACACATTATTTTTTTTTTAATTGATATTTCTTTTTTATTTGTACTATTATTTGTTGAAATTGTTGAATTTGAGTGAGAAGGAGAATTTAAAATTTTTGGAGTTTCATTTTTTAAAGGTGTTTGAAGTTCCATTTATTTTTAGGAAAATATTTAGAAAGTTATATTGATTTTTTTATTTTTTTTTTAAATTTTAAAATTTAAATAAAGGAAAAAGATTTTTTTATCTTCTTTTTAAGATTAAATAAAATTTTTATTTAGATTTTATTTTATTTTAGGTTTGTATAATTAATTGATTAGTTATTATCTTATTTATTTTAATTGTTTTTTTTAATTGTTAATTAATTTTTAATTTATTTAAATTAAAAAGACTGTATATTTCTTTTAAAAAAATCTTTTGAAAAAATTTATGACAATAAATTAATTTAAATTATAATAAAGGACAAATATTATATTCATTATTTAATAATTTCTAGAAGTATTATTTAAACATTTATAAAAATTATTATTTAATTCATTAAATAACACTTTTAATGAATTTATAAAAAATATTCAACAACATAATTTAAAAAAATTCTATTATATAATAAAAAATAAATAAATAATATATAAAATTTAACTATATTTAGATTTATAAATTTATTTTATAATAACCCAAATAATAAAAATTATAAATTAAAAGAAAAAACATCATATTTCAAAAAAAATAAAAAAATGTCGGTGGAACCAGAAAAAAATCAAAAATCAAAAAATTTCAATATTGAAAAGTAAGATAATAATAAAAATAAAAAATTTAGAAAAAGGAAAAAGCCAAATTTCAAAAAAGATAAAATATCAAAAAAGAAAAAGGAAATTCCTGAAGAATACAAAGATTTAATTCCTAAAAAAGAGGAAAAAGAAAAAGAAAAGAAAAATTTCAATAAAGAAAAGCCAGAATATTATGGTAAAAAAAAAACAGGAGAAACATATGATTTTAAAACAAAATGGAAGACAGAAATATGTCATTATTGGGAAATGAATAATTATTGTAAATATGGTGATAATTGTGCTTTTGCACATGGGGAAAATGAATTAAAAAATAGAAAATTAAGTTTTAATTATAAAACAAAGCCATGTAAACAATTTTTTGAAATTGGATTTTGTCCTTATGGAAGTAGATGTCAATTTAATCATAAAAATAATTTTGATAGTAATAATAATAATTATATTTATTATAATTGTATTAAAAGTAATAATGTGAGTTATTTAAATAGTATTAGTGATTTTTTAAAATCTGAAAAAATTAATGAAGATTTATTAAAAAGACCAAGATTAATGACTTTTGAAAATATTTTTCATTCTAATTGTTTTGAAACTAAAGAAAATAGAAAAAAATTTTATGAAGATATTTTAAATATTAAACATAATTTTAGGTTAAGTGATGCTTCTACTATCTCTGAAATTAGTTTAGATGATGAATTTGAAAGAAATAGATTTTTGAGTGTTTAAAAATATTTATTCGGAATATTATTTATTTAGGTTTAATTAGTCTTTATTATATAGGGATTTTAATTTTATATTGTTATGTTTTTTTATATAATTTTTAACAGTATAAATTAAATTTTAAAATTGAATTTTTTTCAAAGAAAAAAATTGTTTATTTTTTAAAAGTATTTTATTCATTTATGAATTAACATATTGAATAATATAAAAAAGATAATTCTCTTTAAATAATAAATTAAAGAATAATATAAAAAATAGATTAAAAAGAAAATAATAATAAATTTTTAGCTTAAAAATATATTAAAAATGCTTTCAGTGGAAGAAAATAAAACTCAAAATAAAATTTAAAAGAAAAAAAACAAAAAAAAAGGGTGTGAAAAAAGAAGAAAGTTATTTTAGAAAAAAAAAAAAATTAAAAAAAGAAAAAATTTAAATTTAAGATTTTGATAAATAAATAATATTATTGTTTTTAACTATATATCACATTAAATTTCTGTTTACTTTCAATATTACAAATAGGGCAAATATATTTATTATTTAAATTTTCAATTTCATCTTCACAATTTTTACAATAAGTTAAATGACGACAACTTCCATAAACAATAACACTTTTTTCTTTTTGGCAATTTATACAAAGATAATTTTCAATATGATTTTTAATTTTATTAACTTTATTTTTTATTTTATTTCTTCTTTCTTTTATTCTATCTTGTTCCATTTTCTCTTTTAATTTCTTTATTTCTTCTATTAAATTTTTTTTTTCTTTTATTAATTCATCAGTCAATAAATTTCTATTTTTTTCTATTAATAATTTTTTATTTGAATATTTCTTTATTTCTTTTTCTTGTTCGATGATGTCTGAAGTTAATTTTTCTTTTTGAGTGTTTTTTTCTTGAAATTCCTGTTTTCTTTTTAATAATAATAATTTTAATTGCTCTATTTTAGTTTTTTGATTAAATAATTTATTATTATTTTTATTTTTATTAATTAAATCTTTTAAATCTCTTTCTTTTTGTTTTACAAATTCTGTTTTTATTGAATCATAAACTTTTGAAAAAGCTTCATTTTTTAAATTTTTTTCTTTTATTTCATTATTTAATTCTTGAAAATCTTGTTCTTCAATTATACATGTTTCATTTTTTGAATCAAAGAAACCTTTCTTTTTTTGTAAATAATTATTTATTTTTTCTATTTGTTCATTTGTTAAGTTATACATTTTTAATTTGAAATATTTTGTTTATTAACCTTTTTACTATTTTTTTTAATTTGTCAATAATTAAAATATTTATTATTTTTAAATTTAAAATAAAAATAAATTTTTAATTTTTTTAGGCGTTTTTTTTCATACATTAAATTGAAATTTTAAATAAAATAGGAATTTTAATTATTTTTTTTAATATAATATATATATTGATAATAATAAAGTATAATATAATTAAAATCATCACAAAACTTTTTTGAAAGAAAACTAAATTACCGTTACATATTAAATAATTATTTGAAAATTAAATAATATTCTTACTCATTATTTTCAATTATAAATCTTAATAGAAATTCAGTAAATTAAAAATTAATCTAAATAATAAAAATTAATAAAAAGGTATAAAGATCATTAAAGAAAAAAGAAAGTATAAATCAAAATAAATTTTTTTAACTCATTTTTTGAAATTTAAAAGAATAAATAAATAATTAAATAAATAAATAAAATATGTTTAATTTAGATCATCCAAGAAGTAAACCCAAAAAGGCTAAAAATAATAATAATTCAAGTGATAATTCAAATAATAAATCAAATAGTAATGATGTGAGTAAAGAATTCAAAGAGTAATTTCATTATATAATTATGCTTTAAATTTAGATTAGATAAAGATATTTATGAAACAATTCAAAATAAAAATAAAGGTAAATTTTTAAATTAAAAAATTTTTAAGTTGATGAAAATCAATTTATAGAAAATAATCATGAAAAAAATGAAATAAATCCTTTAATGAATGAAATATGGAAAGAAGATAATAATAAAATAAATAATATCAATGTATTAAAAACTAATTTAAATAAACCAAAAAATAATTTAATATCAAATCCAAAAGATTATAATAATTATTCTAAACAATTATCCTTTTCAAATAATAATTTAATTCAAAAAAATTTTCAAAAGAAATTAACTATTAATAATGAAATTGAAGATAATAAAACAAAAAATAATTATCCAATTAATAATTTAATAAATCAAAATATAAAATTAAATAATAATATTTATTTAACTCCTTTTAATATGTTAATATCAACTTCAACAAAACCTGATTCAAATTATTATGATTCAATGAAATTTAACACTAATAATTATGATAATGTCAGCACACAAAAAAATAAAAAAAACCAATCAAATTTATATTATACTTATTATGGTTTAAATAATAATAATTATTTAAATAATAATATGATTAAAAATTCAACTTTTTCTTATTCAAGAACATCAACAAATAATAAGAATATTACTTATACAAATAATTTTTCAAAAAGTAGTAATTTAAATAATTATATAAATAATAATTTAATTAATTATTCTTCTCATAAAAATAATATTATAAATGATAAAAAAGATAATAGTGAATTTACAATAAATATAAATGATATCATTTTAGGAAAAGAAAAAAGAACTTCAGTTAGAATAAAAAATATTCCAGATAAATTAAAAGTAAATGACTTTATAAATACAATAAATTTAAAAATGGAATTTGATAATAAAATTAATTATCAAACATATGATTGTATTTATTTACCTATAAGTAAAAAAAATGCAAAGTTGAATATAGGATATGCATTTATAAACTTTATAAAACCTTTATGTATAATTGAATTTTATTTTAAATTTAATGGTTACAAATGGAAAAATAATAAAGAATGTCAAATTTCTTTTGCTGAAAAATATCAAGGAAAAGATGAATTAAATAAACATTTATCTGAAACTTTCGGAGATTGTAAAAAAGCTTCTTTATTTACTATCGATCCTGAAAAAATTAAAATTAGAATTCCTATACAATTTAAAAATGAATTTAAAGACTTAAATCAAGAAAAAATTGAATTTATAAAAATATAACTTTTATATTTAAACCATTATTTTAAAAAAAAGAGTTATATTACGGGGAAAAAATTAAAAAAGAATTTATAATATTATTATTTATTGGTATAATAAGTAATTAGATTAAATATATTTTTTTAATATAAATTTTACAATTATTATTTTTTATATTATAATTATATTATTAATTTTAATTTTGATGAATGATGTAAATTCAGCCTCTCATAAAAATTTTGATAACCAAAATTTAAATAATAACATTAACTCAAATGTTCAAAAAAATAAAGAGAAAAGTCATAATATAAATGAAATATACAATTATAAGGTTTTCTCGTCGAAATCATTTGTATATGTAGAAAATTTAAATCAAAAAAAATTTTTAATAATTGATAGGGATTATTATAGTATGAATGTTAGTGATGATTATCAAATTTTAGAAAAGGAAAATATAAAAGAATATAAAGAAATTAATTGTATTTTAGGTATGACTGAAATTTGCAATCAACAATTTCTTTTAATCGTCAATCATTCTTTAAAGATTGGAAAAATAAAAAATTATCAAATTTTTCAAATTCAAAAAGTTGATTTAATTAAATTGTCTAAAGATGATATTTATGAAAAAAATAAATTTGATATTATTAAAACAGATTTACAAAAATTATTATCTAACGGGACTTTTTTTTATTCTATTGCTTTTGATTTATCAAGTTATACTCAAAAAATTTTTTTTGAATATAATAATAATAATATTGATGATAATTCTTTTTTATCTAAAGTTAATCAAAATTATTTATGGAATTTTAATTTATTAAGTTCTTTTGCTCAATATCAAATTGATAAAAATTTTATTTCTTTTTGTATTTGTGGTTTTGTTGGTTATAAAACAATAAATTTAAATGAAAATCAAACTTTAGAATTTATAATAATTGAAAGATTTAATCAAAAATATATTTTTGACGAAAATTTTATGACTAATGAAAAATATAATATTTATAGTTTAAATTTTAGACAAATAGAAATTATTTTTCCTTTTCGAGGAGGTCAAATTTTTTCTTTTCTTTTTTATTATTCTTTTTTCCCTTTTTTTTTAGACAATCAATTTCATAATCATTATTCAAATATAATTAATTTTTCAAAAGAAGTAGAAAATTATAAAAATATCTTAGGAATCATTAGTTCAGAAGAAAAAATAAGTAATTCTTTATTATATATGTTAAAAGATCATAATTCAAATTTAAATAAATTACAATGTATAGAAGTAAGAAATTATAATTTTAATTCAATAGAAAAGAGTAATTCGTTTATAAATTTTACAGATTATTTTTCTTTTTATTTAGGTCCAAATAAAAAAATTTTATCAACCAATCAATTTAATATTTATTGGCTAATAAGTATAAATAATAAAAATGATTTAGATGATAATTGCTTAAATGTTATTGTTAGACTATCTTGGATTTTTCTAAGAAAAATATTTCACAATTTAAATTTAAAAGATATAGGAACTTTTTCTAATTCAGATAATAATAATCCAATATTAAAAAATTATAAAGATATTTGGCTGTATTATAAAAAATTTCAAATTCATCAATCTAATAAAAATAATGCATTAAAAGAACAAATTAAATTAAAATCAATAGTAGATTTCTTAAATTTTGATAGAAATACATATAAATCTCAAGTTAATAAATATCATAAATTCAATCTACTTATATTAACATTTAATTTAGCTGGAGCCCCAATAAAAAATTCAAAAGGAGATAAAATAGATTATGATATAACAGAATTATTTATAAATAATATATTATATAAGAATAATACAGCTCCAGATATAATTGCAATTGGATTTCAAGAAATAGTAAAATTAGAAGTAGGAAATGTTTTATTTCAAAGAAATTCTGAAAACATTGAATATTGGGAAAATAAAGTTATAAAAACTTTAAAGAGAATATATCCTAAAGAAGATTATATTTTAATAAAAGAATTAGATTTAGTAGGAATTTTATTGTTAGTTTTAATAAGAGCAAAATATTATACAAAAATTAAAATGACAAATTCAATAACAATAAAAAATGGAATTATGGGTTCATTAGGTAACAAAGGGAATGTTCTTTTAATTTTAAAATTATATGAAACTGATATTATTTTTTGTTGTGGACATTTTACTTCAGGTGATTCCAAAAATAATGAAAGAATAAAAATATTAGAACAATTGTTACAAAAAGAAATTTCATTTAATAATATAACTTGTTCTTTTAAAGATTTTGATATTTGGTTTATTTTCGGAGATTTAAATTTTCGTATTAATTATGATTATGAAACGGCCATTGAATATTGTCAAAATCAAATTATTCATTTTTTAT
Source organism: Isotricha intestinalis (assembly GCA_023807065.1). Classification (NCBI taxonomy): domain Eukaryota; phylum Ciliophora; class Litostomatea; order Vestibuliferida; family Isotrichidae; genus Isotricha; species Isotricha intestinalis. The sequence continues at coordinate 43,265 of JAJJLU010000020.1, forward strand.
TAGATGCAGATCAATTATCTTTAAGTAAAAAAGAAAATAAAAATTTGGCAGTGATTGATGAAGGATATATTAAATTTTTACCTACATATAAATATATTAAAGATAATGATAATTATGTATTTGAACCTGGTAAAATAAGAGTTCCTTCTTATTGTGATAGAATATTATTTAAAAATTATTTTAATGAAAATAATCGTTTTATTGTATTAAAACAATATGATTCTATTTCAAAAGTCAAATTTTCTGATCATAGATGTGTTTTTGGAGTTTTTGAAATTACTTGTAAAGAATATTATAAGAATGAAAAAGAAAAAATTATCAATGATTTAATGACTATTGATAATAATAGTAAAATTAAAAATTTTAAAAATGAAAAAAATAGTAATTATTATGGATTAAAAACTCAGATTAATCAAACTAATATTTTTCCTAAAAATAATAAGTATCAAGGAGATATTAAATCTTATTATCCAAGTTATGTTCCTAATAATCAAAATAATAATAATTATATGAGTAATCATCATAACACCCAAATTAATATTGAAAATAATTATAGGTTAGATTCTATAAATAGTAAGAATGATTTTTCTGTTAGAAATACTCAGAAATCTCAAAAGTTTTTTAAGGTTAAAAATGAAGGATATGATAATATTAGTAACAATAATCATAATCAATATATGATTAATAACAGTAATCAGAATAGGACTAACAATAAAACTAATTTAAATCAAAATATAAAAATAAACAATAATAGTAATCGAAGTATGAATAATAATCAAAATCAAAAAAAAAATAATAATAATAATAATAATAATAATAATAATAATAATAATAATAATAATAATAATAATAACAACAACAATAACAATAACAATAACAATAACAATAACAATTATATTAACCCTTATCTCAAAATATAAATAAAGTAATGAGGTAATAAAATTTTTGTTATTCAAAATTTTTTTTTCTTAAATATTATTTTTAAAGATTTCTCCAAATGTTTTTTTCATTAATATTATATTAATTTTTTCGATTTTTTATATTTAAAGTTTAAAAATCAATCATTGAAAGTAAAACTATTTCCTCTTTTATTGTTTAACAAAAAATGAATATGAATAAATTAAAAAAACAATAAAATAATAATGTATATCAATATAATTATTTGAGTTATAATAATTAAAAATTTTTTAATAAATCAATAGTCTTTTTGAAATATTATTAATTGAAAACCCAACATTTATAAACTAAAATAAAAAAAACAATAGGAATTTTTATATTTATTTTAAAAATAAATTCTTCATCCATTATTTAAATTTATATTTATTTTTTAATGTTCATTAATTAATTTCAATAAATAAAAAAAATTATTAAATTAAAATGTCATATAAAAACATCAATTATGCATTTACTCTCTTTTATTTTCTTTTTTTTTATAAAATTACAATTTTCAGATTTAAATTTTTTAATAATAAATAAAAAATAAAATTTAGTACATTAAAAACAAATAAAAAATTTTCTCTGAATATTAGAATAAATATAAAATGTAATCAAAAAAATAAAAACAAATAAAAAAATGAACAGAAAAAATATATCAAAGAACATTGTATTCAATTCCATTAAAGTTCTTTATATAATCATTCAATATGATGATGGATAAGTTTTTTCAATATTAAATATATAATAAATATGTTTGTGAATATGTATATTATGAAAGAAAAAAAATTCCAATTTTAAGAAAATATTTTTATTTTTTAATTATCTCCTTTATTTATGAATTACTTAAAAATTAATTAATGTTTTAATTTCAAAAAATAAATTCATGTAATATACAAATGTTTTAATGCTTTGGGGATTGGGGATTGGGGATTG
>JAJJLU010000021.1:0-44765 GCA_023807065.1 Isotricha intestinalis
CCCCAATCCCCAATCCCCAATCCCCAATCCCCAATCCCCAATTCATCATTTTTCTTGTTTTTATCTTTTTAAATTCAAAAATTTCTTTTTATATTTTTTTTCATTTATTTTTATTTATTTATTTTATAAATTTTGATTTATGTTCCTTCTTAATTTATTACTTTCAAATTTATTTATTTGTATATATTCTGAAACCCTTTTTGTTTTTGAGCATTGCAGACATGGAGCTAGAGGAATGAAAGAATTAAAAAATGATACAGATATATTAAAGCAAAAATGGATTGGAAGCGAAGAATTATCTGCAATTGGTTTAAGACAACATTATTTATTAGGTTCATTAATGAGAAATCAATATCCTAAATTATTAGATTGGAATAATTACAACAATAAAGATATTTTTGTATATTCAACTCCAACTAATAGAACAATTATGAGTGCAAGAGCCCATTTATTTGGAATGTTTAATAATGATAATAATAAGATATTAACTAAAGAGCAAAATAAGAAATCAATTCCAAATTATTTAAAAAATAATTCAAAAATTATATATTTTATAAATAAAACTCTAAATAATTCATATATATTACCTAATAAAATTCCTTCTGAAATTCCTATTCATATTATTGAAAGAAAAGAAAAATTATTTCAATTTGAGAAAGATGATAATTGTATAGGTATTGACAATCAAAGAGAAAAAAATAAAAAAAAGAAAAGTGTAGAAAAGGTAATAAAAGATTTTAATGAAAAATATGGAAAACAATTAGTAAAATATTTAAATGAAAAAGATGAAAATTATTTTAAAAAATTAAAAAACATTCAACAAATAGCATTAGCTTTTATAATTAATAAAGTTGATGGAAGAGATTTATCAGAATTTCAAAATGAAACTGGTTTTAATTTAGATCACTTTTATAATGATAGTATGAATATTTTAATTCAAAAAAGTTTATATATCCAAAGTGGTGATGATGAAAATTTAATAGCTTTAGCAAGTTCAAGTGTTCTATTAAGATTTATTTTAGATTATATAACAAAAGCAGTAGAAAATGATAAAAATAATAAAAAAATTTATGATATTCCTAAATTTTTTCTTCTTTCAGCACATGATACTACAATTGTAATGTCATCTGATCTATTAAATTTTCTATTTCATAGTGAAAGAAAATTTCCTTCTTTTGCTACTTCTCAAGTTTATGAATTAATTAAAGAAAATAATGAATATTACATTAAGTTAAATTTTAATGGAGAAGAACTTAAAAAAGTAAAATATGAAGATTTCAAAACAAAAATAGAAAAAGAAGCTTGGAATTTAGAAGAAACAGGTTATTTTTGTGGATTTTATAAAAAAACATTTAACGGATGGAAAATATTAACTATAATATTTAGTATTTTATTGTTTTTAGTTTTAATTCTTTTAATAATGTTATGTATTAAAAGAAAAAACGAATATTATTATTTGGATTCAACTATATAATAAGTAATATTTTAAATATTTAATTATTTTCAAAAACACCACTTTTTTACAAAAATTATTATTATTTAAATTACAAAAAAAGTTAAATTTAACAATCACTTTAAACAAAACAAAATAAGCTTAATAAAATACATTTAAATATGTTAAAAGAAAATTCTAATTTCAACTATAATAATTTCAAAAGATTCTTTGTTAATCAAGTAAATGATTCATTTACAATAAATGTGAATTTTTAAAAAATATTTATTATATTATATTATAGAATTTAATGATAATTCCATATACAAATTAAATAAGTGGTATTCAGATGTGATAAATTGTTTTTTTAAAATTATAAATAAAACTTTAAGTTTTTAAAGTATAAATGAGAATAAAAATTATTGTTTTCTATTGTTTATTTTTCAGCATGAATAAATATCTTTATGATGAATTATTTTACAATAAATTCTTATAGATGAAAAAAATATGATATAATAAATAGGGATTTTTTTGGGTTAAGAAATTGGGAAAGAATAGATTATAATATGAAGAAAAAAAGAAGAGATAAATTTAACCCTATTTATTGTCAATTAGAATATTTTAATAAAAATGTAATGAATTAATATACAATAAAAAAAATATATTTTTAATAAATAAAAATTATATTAAAAAAATTAATGACTGCTTCAATTGAAGAAATAATAGTATTAGATGACCCAAAAGTAAAATATTTATTAACATTAACAGTTAGAAGAAATAAAAAAATATACATTACCAGAAAATTTAAATGAATTTGATAGAATAACTTATATAATGAAAAAAGGTTATGTATGTCAAAAAGATAATGTAATAAAAAATTTAACTTACTTATATTTTAAAAATTATCCTTATAACTGTACATTTATTTTTAGTTTAATAACAACAATTATGGAAGATATTGAATTATATGATAAATCATCACAAATATTATTTAGTGAAAGTATTGGATTATTAGCACAAAAATTTTCAGAAAAAAGAAAAGACGATAAAAAGGAACATTCAAATGAATTAAAAATTATATTAAAACATTTTATGGTAGCAATATCCACATTAGAAAAATCAATAAGTGATGAATATGTTTCTCATTTTAATCAAATTATTGATATATTTTGTTCTAATAATTTTAAAATTATTTTAGATAAAGAATTAATAGAGTGTGCGATTTCTTTGGGAAAATTTGGTCAAAGTTTTCAAAATAGAAAATTCTCTGTATATTTTTGTGTTAGTTTAATTAGAATTTCTAAAAAAAGAGAAGAAGATATTTATAATAGAGTATTATTTTTAGCTGAAGATACTGAAAGAATAGTTAAATTTGAAATGGCTTATCACATTAGATTTATTATTGAACTAAATGATAGTAAATTTTGTCAAGATAAAATTATTAATTTTTTAAATTATTTTTTGGAAGACTGTGATATGAATTTTCTATTAATTACTTTCCAAAGTATTTTTTATTCTAATAATTTATCTAAATTTGATGAAGAATTTTCTTTTAAAGAAAATTTAATTAGTAAAATTTATGAAATCATATCAACAACTGATTTTTCAACTCTAACTTATGATTTTAATCTTATTTCCAGCATTTTTTTGTCTATATTTGAATATTCTTATAATAACGGAAAAGGAGATAAAGATTTAACTCAAATCATAAAACAATATTTAAAAAATTTCTTCAACGTTAGAGAATTAAAAATATCTACAAATGTAATTGTAAATTTTAAAATCGATTATATATTACAAATTTTTGATAAAATATGTTTTATTTTTTGTAGAGAAAAAGATATTCAATTTTTAAATGAAATTTTTCCAATTGCTATGAAATATTACTTCCAAGAAAAAGAAAATATTGATATTTTATATAATATCCTTCATTTAATCATATGCAATATACCAAATGAACTATTAACAAAATCTTTTTTTAATAATATACTCTTTTTCCTTGAAGAAGAAAATAATGCATGTAATTCTCCAAATAATAATAATAATGGTTTATTATCTGAAATAAATACAGCATCAAATTCAATTAAAGAATTAAGTTCAAGTATAATGAATTCTCAAAATTATTTAAATAATAATAAAAAAGAATATAAAGAAATTTGGTTAAATAATTTTGATATAATAATGAAAAGAATGATAGAAATTGAAAATGATACTTTTATTAAATGTATTCTTACAAGATTTAATAGTTTTCTTGATATAATTAAAAGAAATAAAGAATGGAGAATTGGTTTAAAATTATTCCATTCCATTCAAATATTACCTAAATATATTATGCTAAAAAATATTAAGTATCCAAATTATGAAGATTATTTTCAAATTTTATTTATTTTTTCAAAAGAACTTTTAAAAAGTGAAAAAAATATTCTAATTGAAAAAGAAATTACTTTATTATTAGCTGAATTAATTCATTTTTCAAAAAGCAGAAATGAAATATTAAATTATTTAAAAGATAACTTTCTATTAAATAAATCTTTTTACAGAAGAAGAATATATTGTTTATTTGGTGATTCAGCTTATGAAGTTTTTTCAAAAGAATTAATAAAAAAATATGAAATTTATTCAAATTTATTTGAAAATATTTTAATTAATGATATCCCTTTAATGCAAAGTTATATAATGAATATTCTTTTAAAATATGAAATATTTGAACAAGATATAATAAATAAAGTAAAATCTGTTTTGAATAGTGAAAGTAAAAATGATTCATTATTGAATATTTCATTAAATAAATATTTAAAAATAAGTGGAACTTACAAAAATATAAAAAACAACAATGATGAAAAAAAAATGGATATAGAAAATAAAATATTTGAAATAGAAAAAATCCAAAAAGAAAAAGAGAAAAAAGAAGATAATATATTTAAAAAACCAATAAAGCCAAAGTCAAAAATAAGTGGAATAGGATATTCATGTAAAAAAAGTTCAAAATTAAGTTCAAAAATTCTTCAAAGAGTAGATGATAAAAACGGAAATAGAAAATCATCAATGAATACAAAAGAACAAGAAAATAAACTAAATGAAAATTTTCATAATTCTATTAATAATTCAAGTTCAAATATTCCAAAAATTAGAAAAGCAGGAACAAATAATTATTTCAATAAAAATTCTGGAACTCCAAAAAATTCAAATCATAAAAAAATATGATATCTGATTTATATATATATAAATTTTTTACCTAAAAGTTTTAATTTGTGTGGATTTTATTTTATAAAATTTATTTTAATATATTATAGTTATCTATAGATGTAATTATATATAAAATTCTTTTAAAAAATTAAAATGAAAAAATGTTAAAAATCACTTTTTATTTAAAGAAGGAATTACTAAATATTTTGTTGAAGTTTTAAAACTTTTCCAAATTTTTTTCACTAAAAATTGTTTTTTATTAAATTCTTTTTCTTTTTTATTTGGAAAATATTTATTACAATAAATAGCATTATAATTAGGATAATAATCTATACATAATTTAATTTTATCTGATAAATCTAATTTTTTTTTTCTTTCTCTTGAGGTCATTTTTTTAAAATTTGGAATTGAAATATTCTTTTCTAATAATTTATATATAGGATTTAAATTAGAATTATCATATAAATTTTTACCTAAAAAATTTTTTCTACTTGAATATTTATCAAAAGACATTATATTTATTTTTTCATTTGAAAAATTATTATTTTTAAAAGTTTCATTTGAAATATTTAATTCTTTTGATTTTTCTGCTTCATTTCTTGAAATTATTTTTTTATTTAAAAAAATATTTCTTACTAAATTTTTGTTGTTATCTTCTATTTTTTTTTTAATTGGTTTTAATTTAACTGTTGAAATATGTTTTTGAATTGAATTATAATTTGGATTATAAAAACCACAAGGAGGGCTTTTGTTTTTTTCTTTATATAAAAAAAATAATATATCTGGAGATACTTTATATTTTATTTTCCAATTTTTTATATTTTCTATATTTTTTTTATTTGATGTATTTTTTTTCTTTTTTTTTTCATAAAAAATCGAAGAACATGAAATTTCCTTTTTTGGAAATATAATTTCGTTTTTTTTCTTCTTATTTATCAATTTATCTGAAGAAAAATTCCTTGAAATGTCTGTTACATTTTTTCCAATTTTTGATAAAAATTGATAATTTAAATATTCAACTCCTTTATAAATGTCATAACTATCATTCATTAATTTAATAAATAATTACTATTCATTTTTTAAGTTATATTTTATATAAATTATTTAATTTAAATATTCTAAATTTAATTCTGATAAAAAAGTCTCCTTTTTTAATGAATCTTTTTTTAATTGAATAAAGATTAAGAAAAAAAAAATAATTTCAATTACATCTCTAATTCCTTATTTCTATTTTTCGTTTTAATGATAATGAAAAAATCATATTTATATATATTTGAAAATATTCTGAAATTTCTAATTTAAAATTTAAAAAAATAACTAACCTAAATCTTAAAATTATATTAATTAAAAAATTCAATTAAATTTCATAATAAAGAATGTCACTTAATATGTCATATCAAAACAGAAACAACATGAGTCAATTTGATAGATTAAACAGAATATCAGATAAACTAAACGCAGTAAAAATAAAATAAATTTATATAAAAAATATATAGACATCAATTTCTCCAAAAAATTCCAAATTTGAATTTTTAACATCTCGTGTTGCAGATTTAAATGAACATTTAGATGAAATAATGGATCAAACTTCTAAAAAATTTAACATAATAAAAGAAAATGTAAAAGAAAAAAAAATTAATATATAACATATAGATAAATATGATAGGAAAGCAAATAACAGATGAAAATCAAAAAAGTGAATCTTTATTAGAAAGCAAGAACCATTATATAAAATTATTGGAGCAGAAAATTGATGAAAGATTTAATCAAGAAGCTCAAATTAGACAAGAAATAGGAAATAAATTATTAACAATAATAGATGATAAATTTAATGCATTAAAAAATGAAGTATCAAAAGAATCAATGAATAGATATGAATGTATTGAAAATTTAAAAAGTTATTTAGAAAATGATGTTCCAAAATTAAATGATATGGTGACTTCAGAACAAGAAAAAAGGGAAGAAGGTGATGATATTATTGCTAAAAGAATTGGAGAAGAAATTCAGAAAGTTCAAGATGTTATTCAAGCTGATAAAAAAACAAGAGAAGAAACTGAAGAAGCTATTTTAGAAATGTTAAGAATTATGATCACTAAAACTAAAACAGAAATTGAAGGAGAAAGAAAAGATAGAGAATCAACTGAAGAAACCTTATTAAGTTTATTAGAAGATACTTGCAATAAATTAGGACAAAATAGTGGAATTTAAATCAGGGAAAAATCATTATTTAATTTCATTATTTTTTTAATTTAAAAATCTTTTTTTTTTTTGAAAAGAAAATTAAAATTTTTTAAATAAATAATAATTCTATATTATTTTTATAACTATAATAAATAATTTATAAATTTTATATAATTTTATTACTTTTTATAATATTTTTTTCAACTTCCCATAATAAATTTCTAAAAATTTCTCTTGATTTTTGTGTTTTTTCAATTATCCATTGTGGTCTTTTATAAGCATTTTCATAGGAATTATTTGGAATAAATTCTATTTGATCTAAACCTTGCTTTATTATTTTAATTTCCATTTCTTTTTTTATTTCATTTTTAAATTTATATGATGACATAGGATTTAAATTTGTTATTTTTTTATATAAATTTGTAGCTCCAACATAATCAATATTAGGAACAAAAGTTGGATATTTTAATTTATTTGATTTTTTTATTTTACAAGATTCAAAAAATGGAACAATTTTTTTATTTAATTGTTTTTCAAAACTATTCTTCTTTTCGTCTTTTAATAAATTTGATAATTTATATGGATCTTTATAAGCAAAAGAATTTGTTGTTAATAAAATTTCTTTTTTTAATTGTTTTGAATTTGCTAAAGCATCATTTAATTTTCTATTCATTGGATGAGGAATATATTTTTTAAAATCTATTTTTTTTCTTTTCTTTTTATTTGATTTTGTTTTAGATAATTTATTCTCTTCTTTTAAATTAAAATTAACTATTAATTTATTTCTATTAATATTATTAAAAGAATTATTAATAGTATTAGTGTATTTCTTATTATAATTTTTTTTGAATAATTTAGTTTTTTTTAAAAAATTAGTTTGTTTAAATAAATGATTTTGAGAATTATTTTTTCTTTTACTGAAAAAAGTGTTATGTCTTTTAGAATGAGAAGGTTCATTATTTATTATACTATTATTCCTTGAGTAAAAACTTGAATTAAGACTTATTTTACTATTATTAAAATTATAATTTGAATCTAAACCAATTAAACTTTTTTTAATATTTAATTTTTGTTTATTAACGTCTATAAAAAAAGTTTGTTCCTTTTTATAATTACTAAATGATTCTAATCTTAATAATTTATAATGTTCTGTTCTTGGTCTTTTTCCAAAAGAATGAAATTTTGTTCTTTTTCTTTTTAAAGTTTTATGCTTTTCTTTACTTGAAAGATTATATTTATTCTTTTTCTCTTTTTTTTCAGATGCTTCTTTTAATATATTATATTCATTTGAAATATATTTTAATCTTTGATTTATTCCTTTTGTTATATTTGTTATTCTAATTTTACAAACTGAATGTTTAAAAACTTGAAAATTTTTATATTTTTTAAAAACCTCATAAACAAATGATTTGTATTTTTTTTCCATTTTAAATATATAATTTTAAGAAAATATATATTTAATTTATAAAAATAAAAAAGAGTATAATTAAACATTTTTTTTTCCTTTAGAAATAGCATTTAATTTCTTTTTAATTGAATTTGCAATAATTTTATTAGAATCATTTTGTACTTTATTAATACAATTTTGGATATCATCTAATAAGCTTCTAGTTTCTTTTAATTCTTCATTAAAATTTTTTAATTTTTCTTCTCCTTCTTCATCAATTTCTCTTCTAATTTCTTTTTTCTCTTCAATTTTTTTAGTATGAACTTTAAAATTACCAACTGGATCATCAGAAGAAATTAAATCTTCATCTTTATTATTATTTTGTCCTCCATTATTTAAAGAATCAATATCAGGATATTCAGGAGCAATAACAAATAATTTATCTTTTGGTGAAACTTCAAAATTTTCTTCTGGTGCTGTTACAACATAATAAAATGAACTTTCTCCAAAATTTTTCATTTTAATATTATAATTTATTTTATTTTCTCCTGAAATATTAGGATTTGCATTTAATTCTCCTGATCTATAAACTCCAATAACTATTATTTTTTTTTGAATAAAAATTTTAAATACATCTTCAAATTTAACTTTACCATATGTTAATATATTATTAGGGAAAATACCCATAGGCATATTTATTAAATATAAATTACCACTTGTAATATTTGAATATCTATTTAATATATTTTTATTTTTTAAATTACTTTGTTCATCACCAACAATTAATTTTTTTAAAACTGATAATAAAGAAGGATTATAATAAGCTTGAGTAATAACATTATCCATTATACTAGAATAATAAACTTCTCCTGCTGCAAAAGATGCAGTTGCATCTATATTTAATCCTGCTTTTATAAATAAATATTCATCATTATTTTTTCTTGTTCTATTATTTAAAAATGAGACATTACTTGGATTAATTAATTCAATAACACAAAATATATCTTTATTTATTTTACTTATCATATTATATTTAAATATTGTTTTAGCATCTAATAAATCTTCTTCTTCTCTAGTTAATTTCCTTGCAGAAATATTATTTTCATTTTCATTATTTTCATCTTCTTCTTTATTAACTTTTAAATTTTTTAATTTTTTATTTAAAGTAAATTGACTAATTTCATTGATTCCAGGAGCTAAAATAACAACTCTTTTTGCACTTCTAATTCCCGCTCTTTTCAAATCAGATTTTTTCATAGAATCACCTTGGACCAAATAAATTTGTTCAAAAAATGAAATAGTATTCCATACTTTATCATCAGGTAATTCTTTACTTAAAATAACTATAGTAGGAACTAAACTTTTAGGTAAATTCTTTGCTCTTAAGGGTTTAATAAAATCAATTAAATTTTGGCAAACACCACATATAATAATATGTCCTTTTGCAATTAACATTTTATCTATAGAATCAATAGTAACACTAGTTTTAGCAATATGTTCAGTAGTAATATGACATATTTTAGCTAAAGATAAAGCATCAGTTGAGTAAATATCATTATTTTTTAAATTAGTTTCAATTTCAATTTCTCCTTCTTCTAATTCTACATTTTTATTCGTTCTCCTTTTATTAATATTAAATTCACCATAATTTATTTTTGTTATTTCTACTCTTTTCTGTGTTTTTTCCCATTGAGTTACTTCATCTGCATCTCCTTGATCTTTTGCTAATAAATAACCAAAAACATTCACATCCCTTTTAATTGGAATTATAAAATCCATAGGAGATAATAAAACTATATTTGAATTATCGCTTTTACTTTCTATATTTAATCCAAATAATATCATTTTCTTCTCATTATATATTTTCTCAGCACAAATTGAAAATTTATATCCTCTTAAATATTCAAGTGGAATTTTATATATTTCATAATCTTTCCCATGTTTATATTCATCTATCCATTTACTATTACCTAATTGTTTTTCAATTCCTTCTTCAAAATTATTTGTAATAATTAAATTAGAAATTAAAGCAATAATTCCTCTACATAAACAACTCTTTGCTAATAAACTTAATTTCAATTCATCAATACATACTATTTGATCAGTTGTGTTGTTTTTTGAAATTGAAAGAGCAAAATGATGTTCACTTTCAGGACGAAGTAATTGAATAATTAAACTAGAACCATTATTTTCTCCTTTATCATTCGTATTATTATTATTATCTGTTGTATTAGTACCATTTTTATTTTTTTTATCATTTTCACTATCATTATTAGAACTATTATTATCTTCATTTTGTTTGGCTGAATTTGGATTTTGATCCAAAGCAATTGTCCTTGTTGTTCTATATAAATTATTTATTGTTCCTGTGAAAGTTCCAAAAGAATCTTTTCTTTTATTTTCTTCTTCTTGACTAAAATATTTTTTTATTGCCATTGCTTGAATAATAGTTTTTGAATCTTCAGCAGCAGAATCATCAGTTTGTTTATTACATAATAACATAATCATACTTGCATTTCTAAATTGACATCTTTGTAGATCATTTAATTTTAAAGGATCACCTTCAAAATAAAATAATTTATTAGGATATTCCTGAAGTAAACTTTTCATATTAGTATCAGGTCTTTGAGGTAATAAAATTAAAGCATGTCTTTCATCTTCTCCATGATCAGGATGAAAATATTCTTGTAATAAAACAACAATAGAACCATTAGAAATATTTCCACTAATTAAAATAAATTGAACTCCTTCTAACATTTTATAAGCAGTTCTAGCATAAACACTTTTAGAACTTAATTGAACCATTAAATCAGAACTTAAAGCAGGAATTTCAATAACACTTAATAATATTAACACAATAATAATAATTCTTCCTAAAACAGAAGAAATAGTAGAATAATAACCAATAATAGCAATTGTAGTCATAACAAAAAAAAAAGAAGAAAGAATTGAATCATTTGTTCCTAAACAATTATAATTATCATTACAATCTCTTTCAAGAAATAACCAATACTTTCCTATAGTTTGTGTATTTTCAATAACATTAATAATAATTGAAGAAGTTATAATTAAACAAAATATACTACACATAATATTATATAATTCCCTATTAACATCACTTTTAATGAATCTTGAACAATTTAAAAAATTAAATGTTCTCCATGCTATAAATGAACTTGTTATCATATGAGAATTATTAATTAAATCTTCTTTCATTCCTACAAAAGGTCTTGAAAAAAAATAGGGAATTACACTGACAATTTCAATGAAAAATGTAAAAAAATATTTTAATGAAAAATCCACTGTTCCTGATATTATATCTGTTATAAAATCTAAAAGAAAATAACATCTACTTATAAAATTAAAAATAAAAAAACCATTTTCATGTCTTAATACTAAATTTGGAAGGTATGTTGTTAAAATATATATTATTATACATGTTAATGATAATAGAATGTTCAATAATAAAAATATAAAATTGCTTTTTATTTCAATTACTATTTTTTGAAAATTGGAATTGTTAGAATTATCATATTTTCCATTGTTTAATATTATACTTTCATCTTCTTCTTCCATATTTTTATATTTTTTTTTAAAATTATTTTTTTATTTAAAAATATATTTTTTATTCTCACATTTTCATCAATAAATTTAAATAATATTATAATAGCATTTAGAAATTTTATTTTTTGCTCTTCATTAGGTAAATTATCATTAATTTTTTCATTATAAATATCAAAATAATTCAATTTCTTTATAATAATTTGATTTTCATTTAGATTTCTTTTTTTTTAATTATTTTCAATATTTTTTTCATTCTAATCAATATAGTTATTGTTATATTTATATAATTACAAAATAAAGTTTTATCTTCAATCTATTTTATTCATTAATTAAATTTTCATTTAGTAATTCATTTAATTCTTTATTTTCTCTATATAAAAAATTAAAAAAATAAAAATAAATTTATTCCTTTTAAATTTTAAACAATTAAATAAATAAAAAACCTGATTAATTATCTTCTAAACCTTTAAAATATTTATTATCTTTTAAAAGTTCTTGACTATCTAAAACATTTTCTTCATTTAAATTATTTATGCTATGATGTTCACTTTCTAAGCCTTCAATATTTAAATGTTGTTTATTATCATTATCAAGATTATTTAAAATATCTGTATCAATATCATTATTTAAATGTTGAGAATCTAAATCTAAATTATTACGTAAATCAATATCTTCTAATCCTTCAACCATTTGAGGAGAATTAATTGGATTTTCACCTAATTGAATTTGTAATTTAGAAATTTCATCATCTTTACTTTGAATTAATTCTTCAAATTTTTTTGTCAATTCATTTATTTCATTATCTTTTTTTATATTTTCTTCTAAAGCTTTTTTTATTTCTAAATCTATTTCTTCTTTATTTTCACTATTTAATTCTTCTTCTTGTAAAATTTCATCAAAATTTATATTTAATGTTGATATATTTGTTTCTCCTTTTTTTAACGATTCTTCTACTTTTTCTGTATTTTCTTTTAATTCTTTTATTTTATTTTCTTTCTCTTCTATTATTAATTTTAATTCTTCATTTTCTTCTTTTATTTTTTCAAGTTTTTTTTCTAATTCTTTTTCTTTTATTAATAAATCTTTTTTATCTTCATATTTATCATCAATTTTCTTTTTCATTTTCTCATTTATTTCTCTTATTTTTTTCTGATCTTCTGTTATTTTCATTATTATATCATTTAATTGTTTAATTTGAGAATCTTGATTTATTAAATTATTTCCTTCAAAATTACTTAAATAATTTCCTTCTTTTCCTTTTATAATAAAATCTTCATTTACTCCTGATATAGTTCTTATTGTTAATTTTAATCTTTTAATTAATTCCTCATTGTCATTTCTTCTTTGTTGATAAGAATCTTTTAATAAATTTAAATCATTTTCTTTAGATTTTAAACTATCTAATGTCAATTTTAATTTTTCTAAATATTGCATTAAATTATTATAATTATCTTGATAAACAATTATATTTTTCTCATTTTGTTGATTTGTTATTTCTATTTCTGCATTTTTTCTATTTAAATCTTCTATTGATAATATTTGATCTCCATATTTAGAATATAAATCATCATTTTCTTTTTTTATTTTATCACTTTCTTTCTCAATTAATATTATTTTATCTGTTAATTCTAAATTTTCATGAATCATATTATTTAAATTTTCTTTTATATTACGCATAAATGTTTGAAGATTTAAATCAAATTTTGAAAAAATTGAATTTGTTTTTGATAAATTATTAACTCTACTTTCATAATTTTTTAATTCTATTTCTAATAATTTATTTTCATTTCTTAATTCATTATTTGCTTGTTTTAAAACTTTATTAGCTATATTTAATTTATCAATTTCTTTAGGAATTGAAATTTTATTGTCAATTTTATCAAAAGTATTAGGTTGTTGAATAAATTGATAATTCTTATTACCATAATAATTATAGGAAGGTAAATTATAATTATTATAAGTGTTAAAATTAGTTTGATTATTAATAATTACTTTTTTTTCTTCCATTATATTATCAATTTCATCATCAAGATAATCATCTTCTAAATCAAAAGGTTCATCATCATTTACATTATCAACTGAATGATAAGATGAATTTTTTGATATACTATAATCATCTTTATAATCCATCCAATGTCTACTTTGATCATTATATCCTAAATTATTCATATTATTATTATAAATATGACTAACATTAAAACTAGTTCCTATTCCATAAGTATTGTATGACATTTTTATTTTCAATTATAGGATTTTTAATAATTTGTTTTACTGAAACAATTAAAAAATCAAATTATAATAAAAAAAATGTTTTTTTATCCTCCAACCAATTTTTCGAAAGGATCATCAAAGCCATCACCAAGGCCATCATCACAAGTATCAAAAGTAGAAAAAGTTGAAACAGGAATAATAAAAGGGCCTCCGATACGTGAAATATCAATAAATAATATAGCAAGAATAAAAGCTTTTAATACTTATATAGCATTAGGAGATATACTTCAAGATAATAATTATAGATTAATAGTAATAGACACATCAAAAAATTTAAAAATATTCAAAGGAAATGTTTTACAAGATGAATCTAAATTATCTATTTTTCCTTCTGGATTAATAGTTTATTATGGTGATGATCCTAGTTCAAGAAAGATAATTCCTTTATTAGCTGTTGCTGGAGGAAATACTATTTTTATTTATAGAAATTTAAAAGGTATTATTAAATATCCTTTACCTGATCAAAAAATGAATGGAGAAGAAAGTTCTATTTATCAACAATATAATAATGGCTTAATTGATGGGACTAATTGCCTTAATCAATTACAAAATTTAGCTGATAGATTAATTGATATTCATTTTGATTATGATAATGATAATGATAATGATAATAATGATGATAATGAAAATAATGATAATAATAATAATAATAACAGTAATAAAGATAAAGAAAATAAAAATGAACCTTTATCACAAATGACTTTAGAATTATTAAGTTTGAAAACTGAAGAAGCTCAATTAAAATTTTTAGAAGATAATAAAACTACTAAAGTTTTGATTAGAAATTATATTACTTGTATAAATTATATTAAAAAGGATAATTCTAATGATTTAAAAGCTTCAAGTTATTTAATAGTTGGAACTGAAAATTGTTTAATTTATGTGATTGATCATAATAATAAAACACCTTTATTAAAAAAAAGAATATACGAAGTTCCTTTTATAATTGAAACTCAAGGAGGATATAATACTGAGCATAAAATTTTTGTAAGTGATAGAGGATGTAATGTTTATATTCTTAAAAAAGATATAATATTAAATAAATTTATTATGCCACAACCTTTAGTCAATTTACTTATCTCTAAAAACAATTTTTATATTGGAACAATAGGAAATAATTATATTAGTTATACTTTATCAGGAAATATTGTTTTTAAAATAAATCAACCTTCTATAATAACATGTATGGAAATTTATTATAGAAAAAGTGAAGATTTAAATATAATAATAATTGCTTTGAAAAATAAAGAAGTTAGATTTTATAATGATAAAAAATTAATTATAGTAATGAATGTACATGATAATATTTTTGGAATGAAATATGGCAAATATCAAATGATAGAAGATTGTTTAGTTTTATCAACTTATTCAGGAATAATAATGATCAAACAATTTGGAAATGATATAAAATTTTCAGAAATAAAATATGAAGAAAAAAAAAAAGAAGAAGGTAAAATATTAGTACCTAAAAAAAGTCCATTATATTTAGATTTAATAGAAAGAGAAAAAGAAAATAGTTTTCATATGCAAAACACATTTCAAAATGATTTATTGAGAATAAGATATAAAGCAATGATTCATATGTTAAAATGTTAAAAATAGGAAATGCACCTCAAAATTATTCTTCTTCAAGTACAATTAAAATTTCTGGGTCTTTAGAAGGTTTAGGACCAAATTTTAAATTAAATTTAATTTTAGATAATTCAGGGCATGAACCTATAATAAATGCAGTTTTAACTTTAGATTATAATAGGAAAGTATTCTATTTTGACAAAGAAAATATAATTTTAAGTATTATTATGCCTCATGTTCCTATTAAATATTCTCTTCCTTTTAAAAATATAAGTGAAAATGGATCTTCTGGAATGATAAAAATTATTATTATGGATAAATTTAAAAATTCTCCTTTAATACAATCAACTATTAAAGTTCCTGTTTCAGAATTAGAAATGCTTTAAATTAATAAATTATAGAAATTTTAATTATATAAAAATATTAAAGGTATTTAATATATATTAAATATTTAACAAAAATTAAATATTTTTTCACAATTTAAAAAAATGAAAAAAGAAAATTTTTCTTTATTTTCCTTAATTGAAATACGTTTTGCTGATCCAATAAGTTCAATAGGTTTATCAGAGAAAAATATAGTAATAGGAACAATGATGGGAAGATTAACATCATTATCATTAATAGACAAAAAAACTACACTATTAAATGAATTAAGTCCAGAAAATATAACAGGAATAATTTTTGATGATACAGGAAATTATTTTTATGCTTCAATTGGTGATGATGAAATATTAAAATTTGAATCTGATTCAAATAATACAAATCCATTATCAAAAATAAAAAATTATAAAAATGAATTATTACATAGTAAAAAATGTGAAAATATGATTTCTTTAATATCAAAAAAATATTTAATGTTAATTGAACTTGCTCCTCAAGAAGAAGGAGATATAACAATAAATAATTATGATGCTTATTGTCAATTAACAAATATTGAAAATGAACAAAAAATTAATTTTAATATTGAAATGACTAATTATTCAATTCCTTTAGATTTTAATGGATTATATTTTGTATGGGTTGAATTTCTTTCTGATAAAGAAAGAAATTTATGTATTAAAAATGTATTAGATAATAATGAACCAAGTTTTAAATTAGGGTTAGATAAAAATTTTGGCCATATAAGTCATTGTAAAATAATAAATGATTATAATATTTTTCTAGTCAGAGATTTAAATAAATGTGAAATAAGAGAAATTAATGAAAAATTTACTTTAATTAAAAGTTTTAAAAGTATTGGTGATGAAGTAATAGCAATTGATTATTTTTTTAAACATGAAAAAACTCAAAATGAATTTTTAAATGAAAAAAATTTTAATTTAAATAAAAATGATGAAATTTTAAAAGTAAAAAGTATTCCATTAACAACTGGAAATTTAATTAATAAAAGTTCTGAAAATGATATAATGAAAGAATGTAATAATTCTAATAAAGATTCAAGTATTCATGATATTGATAAAACTTTTAATGGTATTATTGCTATTTTAGATATTGATGGTAATGTAAATTTTTATGAAAATAATATTATTAGAAAAAAATTTAATTTATATGATATTAAAGAAATTAATCAAGATCAAAAAAAAAAAATGTTCTTTTCTATGGGTTATGCTTATTTTATTAAATGTAATCAAAATTTCATTTGTGTTTCTACTGATCATGGATGTTATGTTATAAAAAATAAAAATTAATTTTTTTAGTTTATTTATAAATATTTCTTTTCTTTAAAACATTTAGTTTTTATTATTTCATTAAAATTAAATAATGGATGTTAAAATTTTTCCAAATCCTTTAATCATTACAAGAGAAAATGAAAATGATTATTTTCAATCTTATTTAACTATTAAAAATCTGAGTAATAACATTATAATATTTAAAGTTTTTCTAAGTCAAAAATCAATGTCATATACAGTAAAACCAATATTATCTTTTTTAAATCCTTTCAAACAAATAAATATATTATTTACAAAAGTAAATCATAATGAAGAAAATAATATAAAAGATAAATGCTTGATTAGAATTTATCCTATAAATAAATCAATTGAAACAAATGAAGAAGCAAAAGAATTAATTAATAATAAAAATTATAATGAAAAAGAAGTTATTGAAGAAATAATTTATATTTTAAATGATGTTAAAAATTCTAAAAATAATGATTTAAGATTAAAAATTATAAAAATTGGAAAAGACATTGAAAATCTAAGACAACAATTAGAAACAATTAAAATCAATAAAATAATGATGAAAGAGAAAACAAATTCTTTAAAACAAAAAGATAATAAAAAAAATAACAATGAAAATCATTCAATAACTTTTTCTTTATTTATTATATTATTAACTTTAATTTTAGGAGCATATTTAGCAAAAATAAAAAATATTTATTTCTCAAAACCAAAATAATTAAATAAAAAATTTTTGAAATTAAATTAATTTAAATTTCTTCAGAATATATTCAAATTCTTTATATTTAATTTCAGTTCCATTTGCACTTATTCTTCTAAATATATCTTTTAATTCATCAATATTTAAATTCACATTTAATTCATAAGCAATTTCAATAAGATTTTCTAAAGTAATAGTTTTATTTTTTTGATCATCAATAAATAAATTAAACATTGATTTTGTCCCTTTTAATTGTTTACCAAAAAATTCAACAAATTGATTATAAGTATACTTTTCATCATTTAAATCTTCTAACAAATTATATATTATTGGTTCTTCTTCTTCATAATTTAATGATTCTATTGCTGATTTTATTTCTTTCATATTTATTACTCCTTTCCCGTCTACATCAAAAAGATCAAAAGCTTTTCTTATTTCTTCTAATATATCATCTGATAATATATTATTATCTTCTTCTAATAATTTCTCATCTGAATATTTTTCAATTCCATCTTCCATTTTTATCTATGAATTAACTAAACTATTTTTTCTTTCCAAAAAAAAAATACAGAAAAAGCCAAATAATACTCTAAAATAAATAAATAAATAAAAAAATAAAACAATAAATAAAAAAAAAAAAAATTATAAAAACAGAAAAAAAATAAAAAAACTCATTTAAAAAAATGCCTCATTCCTTTGGTTATAGAGCAAAAACCCGTGATTTATTTTCTCGTCCATTCCGTCATCACGGACCAGAACATTTATCAACATATATGACAATATACAAGAAGGGAATGTTCGTAGACATAATAGGAAATGGATCAATTCACAAAGGAATGCCTCATAAATTTTATCATGGAAGAACAGGAAGAGTATTTGATATTTCACCTAATTCAATTGGAGTTATTGTTAATAAACAAGTAAGAAATAGAATTGTTGAAAAAAGAATTCATGTTAGAGTTGAACATTTAAGAATTTCTACTTGCAATGATAATTTCAAAAAACATGTTAGAGATGTTGAAAAAGAAAAAAGAGATAATCCTAATGATAAAAAATCCAGAAAAAGAATACCTCAACAACCTAAAGCTGAACAAAAAATCATTCTTGATGATAAATCAGAAATTCAGTTTTATAATCCAGATTTTAAAAGAGAAATTTTCTAAATATCTATTCTATACTTATTTCTTTATTTTTCATTTTAAGGTGAATTTTTTTTTTGGATATATTTAATTTTTTTTTATTATTTTTTTTTTGATTTAATTTAATTTTTTTTTTAATTTTAAATTGTTTTTTTTTTTTTGAAAAACATTTAAATAATCACCTTAAAGAATTTTTAAAGAAAAAAAATTATAAAAAAATAATTTTATGATTTATTTAATTTATTTTTATTAAATTATTGTATTTTTTTTCATGAAATACATTAAATTTAATATAATACTTTTGATGTTTAATCTTTTGAAATAATTATATTAAAAATAAAATATAATCAATATTTTTTATTTGTTGAGGTATTTAAATAAAAAAAATAATTTAAAAATAAAGATTTATAAAGATATATTTAATAATTATTTATTTACTATATAAATTTTGTTTTTCTTTTGCTTCTCTTAATTCTTTTTTAATATTTTATTTTATTCAATTATTTTTTTAATTGTTCATTTGAATTTAATAAATTCAGATTCAAATTGATTGTTTTTACTCTTTTCATTTTTTTGTTTTTCTTGAATGTTTTTGATAATGTATCATTAATCTTAATTTCTTTTTTTAATTTAATTATTTTTTCACTAAGTTCTTTTAATTCTTTTTTTATTGAGTTTTCTTTAGGAAGATATAAATTTTTCCTATTTTTTATTTTCTCTAATTGTTTTATATACATTTGATGAGATATTGGATCAACCATTTCTTTATTGAAAAAAAAGAATATTTTCATCATTTAATTTTTTCATTTTTAATTATAAAATTTCTTTTAATTTCCCTTTTTATTATTTTAAAAATAAAAAAATAATAATAATTTAGATAGTAAAAATGAGATAAACATGAATGAATTAAATCAAAAGATGAAACAATCAAATAAATAAAAAAAATTCAATAAAAATAATCAAAAAAATAGTAAAAGAAAAGAAAAAAAGAAGAAGAAATATCAAAAAGAGGAATAAATGATGATAATATAATATAAATAATAAACAGAAAAAATAATAGAAGATGAAAATAAATAAAAATGAATGTAATTAAAAGTGATATTAATTGTTAAATGAAGAAGGAAATTTAATAAAAAAAATAAAAAGAATTAGAATTTTAAATGAATAATATTTAATTCAATTAGAACAAAAAATAAATAAAATAATTTCTTGGTATTTTGATTTAAAAAGAAAGTTAACATATTTAAAAACATCTTAAAGAAGAAGAATAAATGAAAAAAAAAATCTTATTTATTTATTGAAGAAATCTAAAATTTATTTATTTCTTATATGTTTTAATATTGATAATTAATGAAAATTATAATCATATTATAATTAAAATAAAAATAAAAATTGAATCAATAAACAAAAAATTTAATATATAAAAATGGAGTTTAAATATAAAAAGGCATTAAATTTATTGAACAGAAAAGAAGAATTTAATAAACTAAAATCTTCATTAAATGATAAAATTCCAATAATATGTGAAAAAGATCCAAAAAGTGATATAATAGAAATGGAAAAAACAAAATTTTTAGTAAATCCAGAAATGAATGTTTCTCAATTTGAATCTTTAATAAGAAAAAAATTAAAGTTAGATAAAGAATCTGCTTTATTTTTCGTTGTTAATGGTAAACATGCAATTATTGGAACACAATTATTTTATGAAATATATGAAAAATATAAAGATGAAGATGGATTTTTATATATTGCTTATTCAAATGAACTAATTTGGGGATTATAAAAAAAAAATTTGAAAAAAAAATAAAAAAAAATCACTAATTATTATTTTTAAATAAATGATGATATTTATTACAATTGAAAGTACTGTTTCCTAAAGATAATAATTTATTACAATTTGTACAATTTCTATTTTGAAAAATAAATAAACTTCTTTTTGAACATTTATCAATCATATCTTCTAATAAAGTTTTCTTATTTTCTATTTCCTCATAAACTTCAGCATTAGCTAATTGATCTAAAATTTTTTTTTCTATAATTTTATAATCTTCATAACCATCAGAAGCAAAAGAAAATTTTTTTTTTGGATTAATAATTTTATTATTATTATTTTTTTTCTTTAATTTTTTTTCATTTTTTCTTAATTTTTCATAATTAGGAACATAACCTAATGGAATTGGAGTATTAGTAATTTTTTTTTCTATATAATTTCTTTCTTTTTTTAATAAATTTATTTCATTTTTTAAATTAGAAATTTCTCTTTTTGCACTTGGGATTTTTTCTTCGTGAGAAATAAAATAATTTGAATTAGAATAATCATTTTCACTTATAAATTTCCTGTTAGACGAATTTTCATTTTTATTTTTATTATTATTATAATTTTGTTCATTTTTAAAAATAGAAGAACTATTATTTTTATTAGTATTATAATAATCACTTCTTTGACTTTGATTTTGAGGAATATAAAATCTTTTATCAGTTGGAGGATAATAACTATAATTTTCACTGTTTTTATCATTATAAAAATAATTTCCAGATTGAGAATATTTATCATTGTTATTTTCATTTTTTTCATAATTATTCTTTTCATTTTTAAAATTATAAAAATCACTATGAGTATTATTTGATATTGAATAATTTTGATTTGAAAATCCTTGTTGAGATATAATTTCATAATTTGAAAGAGATTTATTTGTTTGATTTAAATTTTCATTATTATTATTTTCTTCTTTTATTTTATTTATTTTTTTTTTTTGATTTTCAATTACTATATTTTCATTATTATTTGGTATTATTTTATTTTCTATATTATTATTTTTTTCTGATTCTTTTATATTTGAATTTAATATTTCATTTTTTTCTTCTTTTTCAATTTCTTTTTTTTCCATATTTTTATAATAATATTCATTATGTTGTGGCATATGAGAAGTACTATTCATTTGATTATTTAATTGTTGTTTTTTCTTATTATCATTTATCATTTTATTTGTAGAAATTTTCACATTATTTTCATCACTGTGACTATACATCATTCCTTTACTTTTTTTATTTTCTTTCTTTTCATTATTTATTTTCACATTAAAAGTTAATTGAGCATTCTTTAAATTTTCATTTTCATCTATTTTTTTTTCAGATAAAATAGGAAATTGTTGTTCAGAAGTTAATTCATTTGAATTTATATTTTTTTTTTCAATTATATTATTTTCATTAGAATTATTTTCATTATTATTATATTCATTATTATATTGAACTGGGAAATTTATATTTTGATTATTATTATTTTCTTCATTATCTGATTCTTCTATTATTATATTATTATTAT
This sequence comes from Isotricha intestinalis, assembly GCA_023807065.1. Classification (NCBI taxonomy): domain Eukaryota; phylum Ciliophora; class Litostomatea; order Vestibuliferida; family Isotrichidae; genus Isotricha; species Isotricha intestinalis. Next base: position 22,434 of record JAJJLU010000021.1, read on the forward strand.
TATTTTCATTTACTTCAATTTCTTCTTTTTTGTCATTGTTTATATTATCATAATTTACTTTAGATTGAATTGACATTTTTTCCATATTTTTTTTTATCTTTTTCAAAGTGTCTTTTAATGTTTCATTTCCTTCATTTATTTTTTTTGTAAATTCTTCATTTTGTCTTTTATTTTCTTCTTTCATTTTAATAAATTTTTCCTTTATTTCCATTTTTTATTTTTTAAATTTTTAATATTCTAATTATTTAGTTTGATAAATTAAGTTAAATAAAATAAAAAATAAAATTTTCTTTTAATCTTCTTCTTCTAAATTTTCACTTTTATTAACATTAATATTATCTAAATTTTGATCAACAATAGATAAAACTTTTTTAAATTCATCAAGTGATTTTTGTTGACTTTCATAAAAAGGATCATTAATATTAAAATTAGAATTATTATTCAAATTATTATTAATTATCAAATTATTATTATCATTAATATTATTTATATGATTTTTAGCTCTTAAAGAAGTCATTTCTTTATTTATAATAGGATAATCATTCTCAGAATTTGATATTTCATTTTGATACATATTATTATTATACATCATATTATTATCATTTCTATATACATTATTATTATTTTTATCATATAAATTTTGATTTTGAGAATTTTGAAAATTAATATTTTGTTCTAATTGATTTTGTAAAATTTTCTGTTTTTCTTCATTTAATTTTTCTATTTTTTGAAATAAATCTTCTTTTTCTTTATGTAATTCTTTTATTTTTATTTTTAATTGTTGTATTTTTCCTTTATATTCTTTTAATTTATTATTATAAGTATTAATTACATTATTAAAAGATTTTGTTTTTTCTTCAAATAAATCATTTGTTTCTTTTAATCCAATATTCATTTTTTGAATATTATTTTTTAATTCATTATTTTCTTTAATTAATTTATCTCTTTCATAAATTAATTTTTCTATTTCATTTTCACTTTCTTTAACTTCTATAATATTATCATTATGATTAATTTTTAATTCATTTAATTTTTGATTAAAAATATTTTCTGAATCATCAACTTTTATTTTTAATTCTTGAATAAATTTATCTTTATGTTCAATTTCAATCTCATATTCTTTTATTTTATTCATTAAATTTTTTTTGTCTTTTTCTAATGTAAAAACTAAATCATTTAATTCTTTTATTTTATTTTCAAAAGAAGAAAATTGTTCAATTAAAAAAAGAGATTGATTATTATTATAAGTTTTATTTTGTTCATGAAAATTATTTTTTTGTAAATTTAATTTAAGTTCTTTATCTAAATTTAAAATAGTTTTTTGTAATTGTTGAATTTCTCCATTTTTAATTTTATTTAATAAATTAATTTCATTATCAAATTCATTTTGTAAATCATTAATTTTATTAATTAACTTTCTGTTATCAAATTCTAATTTATTTTTCATTATTTCATTTTCATCTAATTGATTTTGAATTTCAATTAATTGATTAGGAATAATTTCTTTATTTTTCATTATTGATTCTTTAGTAGAAAATAAAGATTTATTTCTTTGTGTTAATTCTATATTTGAATAATTTAAACTTCTATTTTCAGATTCCAATTCATTTATTTTATTTTTATTTTGCTTTGATTCATTTTTTAATTTTTCATATGAATTTGTTATTTCATTGATTATTGATTCTTTTTTATCTAATTCTTGTATTAAAGATAATTTATTTTGTTCTAAATTTGATATTGTGTTTTTTAAATTTTTTATTTCAAATTCTTCTTCTTTTATTTTTTTTTCAAGAGAAAAAATATAATTTTTCATCTCTGAAATTGAATCTTCTTTAAAATTTAAAGGAGAATTTAAATAATTATTTTTAATAACTAATGAGTTAAACATTTTCTTTTTTTATAATTTCTATTTTATAAATTTCAAATAAATTTATTAATAACCAAAAAAAATATATATAATAATTAATTAACTTAAAATATTTCTCCAGAAATAATTGTCATAATCAAAATGAAAATATAAGATAATAAATAAAAAATGAAATTCACATTTTTTTATTGATGGTATTATTATTTTCCTTTTCATATGAAATAACTAAAAAAGTATGTGAATCAAATTTATCATATTGTAAAAAATCATGTAAGGAAAAACTTGAAGATCATCATTATATAAGATGTTTATCTCTTTGTAATAGATTATATGAAAATTGTTTAGAAAATGCTAAAAATTAAAATCATAATTTTAATTTAATAAAAATTCAAATCTTTGGTATTTAAATTTCTTTTTTAAAATATACATTCATTAGAAAAAAATAAATATTCAAAATAAATATTAATATAACTTTAACGTTTTTTTCTAATTCTAAAAAAAAAACTAAAAAAAAATAATGAAACAAAAGTTTTATATTTTATTTCATGTGTAATAAAATATAATATATTTCATTCAATTGAAATAAAAGAATAATTAATTAAATACAATTATTTTATGAAAAATCCAAAAAAAAAAATATATAAATCAAAAAAAAATATTAATATAAAAAAATGAAGTTTTCAATCTTTCTTTTTTTAATCATTTCTTTATTTTCATTTTCATATGAAATTACAAAGCGTCAATGTGAAATGAAATATACAAATTGCAAAGCTGGTTGTTTAGGTGGATTTACTGGTGCACTATGTAAAAGTCAATGCCAAACTTCTTATTATAATTGCTTGAAATATGCTGAGGAATAGAATAATTAAAAATTAAATAAAACAAAATTTCTTTTAATAGTTTTTTTTAAACATAATTTTATATCGGTTTTAATCTAACAAAAGGAACTTTTTTATTTTCATTGTTTTTTTAAATCTTAACTCTTTCAAAAAATATTTAAAAAAAAAACAATAGTTCATTTCATAAGTTTAATGCTATAATTTGAGAAATCTATTTTAGTAAAATGATTAAATTTCTCATTTGAATGATTGAAAAAAATAAATTAGAAAAAAATACAATTAAATGATAATAAAAAATCCAAAAAAAAAAATTATAAAAAAAAAATGAAATTTTCAATCTTTCTTTTATTACTATTATCTTTACTTGTGTTTTCATATGAAAAAACAAAACAAGAATGTTCACGTGAACATACATCATGTCAAAAAAATGTTTGTGGCAAAAAAAAAGGAAGTGCATATTCACAATGTTTAACTAATTGTAAAAATAAATATATATATTGTATGAAGACTGCTAAATAAATAGAAAATAAAAACAATTTAAATACATTTTTAAACATTATTTCATAAAAATTGTTTTTTTTTATGAGTGTTAATATAATTTTAATTTTCAATTCTATATTATATTTTTTCGAAATTGAATTGTTTTTTCATTTAAATGAGAAAAATTTAATTTCAGTTTCTAAATATATTTCTTTATTTTTAAAGTTGAATTCTTTAGAATTATTATTTAAAATTTAGTTTTTTTGATTTTTTGATTTTTAATTTTTTTTTTATGAAATGAATTTTTAATTTATGGATAAAGACTGTAATGGTGATATAATTCATTTTATAAAAGATAAAATTGACAATAGTATAAATGATAATAAATTAAATGAAAGTGGTTTTGATTTCGATGACAATAAAATATTTAATGTTAATTTTAATGAAGAAAAAATTAACAATTTAAAAGTTCAATATAATATGTTTAAATTATTTTTATATCAAAAATTAAGAAGAAAAGAATATAAAACTGTAGTAAATCAAATAGAAGGAAATTATCAATTATATAAATTATTAGATGAATCTGAAGAATTATTATTTTTAAAAATTGAAATTTTAATAAAAATAATAAATCATAAAATTCAAAAGTATAATTTTAATGAAGAAGAAAATATTAATCAAAAAGATTCAAATAAATTAAAAATTAAACTTTTTCAGAATTCAAAACCTTCAAATAAAATAATAAAAAAAATCTTTAAAAAAAAAAATCTTTGTGAAACAAAAAATAAATATCAAAATAAATTAAATAATATGAATATTGCAATAAATATAGAAAAATATTATATAATAATACATAAAGAATTAAATAAATTAATAGAAAATATAAAAAACATTTATCAAAATTCTCAAGTAATTTATATAGAAAAAATAATTCAATTATATCTAAAATTATTTTTTGTTAAAGCTCTTCATCATGAAAAAATTTTTCAATTACCTTATACAATATATTATTTATCTCTTGGTAAACAGTTGATAAATAATTTTAATGATTATTTTCGAAATATTGAAACTTTTGTTTTAATTGAAAAAATTTATTTATATATTGCTAAAATTTTTTTCATTAATAGAGATTTTTTAAATGTTGAAAAATATTGCTTTTATGTTATTAAATATTGTTTTAGAGAACTAATTTTTAGATTTGGTGATAAAAACAAAATAATTCTTTTAAAACAAAAAGAAAAAAAAGTTTTTTTTAATTTGACTCATTCTATTTTATTTTTGGCTTTTTGTCAAGAAGAATTTGGAAAAATTAATATTGCTTTACAATATTATAATTTAATAAAATATATAAATAAAAATTTTTTAAATGATTATAGATTTGAAACATTAAGTAATAATTTATCAATTAGAGCTAATGAATATAATTTTTTATTTAAATATATTTTCAAAGAAAGAGAGGAATTATTTAAAAAAAAAAAATATCATAGTAAAAAGGAAAAAGTATCTGAAGAAAAAAATTTATTTTTAAGTTCAAATAATAATAATTATAATTTAATTGAAAAATTTTTTTTTTCCAATAAATTACAAAAAATAAAAGAAAAAAGTAATATTACAATAATTGAAACTCATAAAAAATTAAAATCACAACAAGAAAAAAAAAATTCAACAGATTTAAAAAGTAACATCAATAATTATGAAAAAAATAATGAAAATAAAATGAATATTCAAAATAACAATAATAATAATAATAATGATATAAATAACAATAAAAATAAAGATAACTTATCGAAAGAATATAATGAAAACAATGAAAATTTAAACAAAAAAAAATTTAGAATTCAAAATTCAAATTCTTTATTAAATATAAATAATCTTTTAAAAGAATATAAAACATTTAATTCAAACAATTTAAACAAGAATAAAGTTAAATCAGAAAAACTAACAAGAAATATAAGTAATAATGATTCATTAATAAATAAAATAGACGATAAAAAAATTATTAATAATAATAATTATAATTATATTAATATAAAAAAGAAAGAATATCCTTCAATTGGTAATTATTATAATAATATTAATTTAAACAATAAAATTAATTCTTGTCCTGAATTTAATCAAAATGATGATTCTTTTCATTTTTCTTTTAGTTATAATTTAAATGGAAAAAAATTTTTTATTTTTCCAAGTTATCAAATTAATGAAAATAAATATTTTACTAAATATGATTTTGGAAGAAAAACAAATTTATTTCATTCTCAAATTGAAATGAAAAAAAAAAATTTTCATCATTCTCATTTAATCAATTTTAAAAAAATATATAAAATTAAAAAAGAAATACTAAATTCAAAATTATTAAATTTAAAAAATCAAAAATCAAAAATTATTTTAGACTCAGTTAAAAATTTATATATTTCTTCTCCAGATTCAACAAAAATTAAAAAAGATATTTTTTCATATCAATATTCAAATAATAATAATAATGAAAAAAATTCAATTCCAATTTTAACTTTATTACATTTTCATCCCAAAAGGAAAAATGAAAAAAAAAAATCAATAATATCAAAATTAAACTTTACTAATAATAATAATATAAAAACTTCACAAAGTAAAAGTATAATTAAACAAATAGAAAAAAGTTTAAAATATAATAATTCTAAAAAAAGATTATATTCAACATAAAAATATATTATACTCTTATATAAAAAATTTATAAATTGATAATTAAATATAATTAAAAAATAATATATTATATATTAAAAAAAATGATTTGTAAAGAAATAATAAAAAAATTAATTTTTACATATTTTATATTCCTTTCAACATCATTTCTACATTTATTTTCAAAAAAAACAGTATTATTAAATTTAAAAGGAAAAGATGAAATATATTATATATTTCCAATGGTATTAGTAACAATTTCATTAATAATAATGTATTTTATACAATTAATAATAATATCATGTTCCAAAAAATATAGATTAATCTATTATCTTCCTTTACATTTCTTAACATTTAATATACCAAATTATCTTTTTTATTTAGGAGTTTTACAAATTTCTGGTTTTTTTTCTAATATTATTCCTTTTTTTTGTAGTTTTATTTATTCAATGTATAAAGCTATTTTCTTCAGTATTTTATTTATTTTACTTTTTGGTTTTATGAGTTTAACTTTTAATCCTCAAATTATTAGTCTTTTTAAATTATGTTATTGTATTTTCTTTTTCATTGATGTTATTTTAGAATTTATTTTCCTTATTCTTATCTTATCTGCTTCTAATAAAAATTATTTTTTAGCTTATGTAAAAGAAATTAAAAATATTCTAGAAATATTCATTTTACTTTTTCTTTCTATTAAAACTTATTTTAAAGTTTATAAACCTTTTAAAAATAATGTCCTTTTAATTAGAGAAAATATTATTAGTGAAGAAGTTCATGTTTTCAAATCGAAAAGATTAAAACAATATATTATTTATACTTTAATATATTCGATTTTTAGAATAATTTATATTTTACTTATATTTGATTTTTCATTTCATTATTTGAAAAAAATTAATTCTTTTTATTTAGAAAAATTTTTTTCAGGCTTAAATTATTTTTTTGAATCTATTTTCTTACTTATTTTCTTAATAATGACTTTTCCAAGACCTTATCCAGAAGGTTATTTAAGTGAAATTAATGTTATTGAAGATTATAATAATTCATATCATTGTGACATAAAAAAGAATATAAATTTAGAAAATGTAGATACTAATATTTTATTAGAATATGAAAATAAAAAATACCCTTTTTCTATTTTAAATCCTTATTCTAATAATGATTTTTATTTTGATGATTTACATATTGGTTATGTTCAAAATGATATTTAAATATTAGTTTTTTTAAATAATTATTTTTTATCCAAAAGAAAAATTGAAATTTTATTATTATGAATAAACTTAATATTTAATTTTAATATTAAATAGTTATATTATTGATAAATTAAATTCTCATCTTTAAATAAAACAATACTATTTATTTAAGAATTGTATTAAAGAAAAATAAGGAAAAAATTATTTAGATATTATTATATTTAAATAAATTATTTTAATTAAATAATTGATTTAAATTTTTAAATATTCTTTTTAATATTTAATAATTATTATATTCAGGAAATCTATAATAAGAATTAATATTATTATCACTATTACTTTTATAATTACCATAATTAATTAATTCATTATTATTTCTTACAGTATGATTTTTTTTTTCTTTTTCAAAATTATAAATAATATTATTTAAATTTAATTTTGGAGTTTTAGAATAAATATTTGAATAAGTTATTTTCCAATCTGAAGAAGTATTTGATATAATTGGAAAATTAATTTTATGGTTTATTGTATTATTATTTAATTTCTTATTTAATAAATAATTTTCCATATTTAAACTTTTTAACACTTTTTCATGAGAAGATAAAATAGCTTTTGCATTATTTGTTTTAATATGATATTCATCAATTATTTTTTTATATTTTTCTACTTTTTTATTTAAATCATTAAATGTTTCTTCAGTTATTTTAAATTTATTTTTATCAATAAATTTTTTATTATCAATATATTTATTATTAAAATCTTCTATTTCATTTATTTTTTCTTTTATATTTCTATAATAGTTTAATAAACTTTCTTTATTCATTTTTTCAAAAATATCATTTTTTATTATTATATCATTGTTAAAAATTTTTTCTTTTTTTTCTAATAATTTTTCATTAGAAATAAATTTATCATTTAATTTATTTCCTAAACATAATAAATTACTCTTTGTGTCTTTTTCTTTTCTTTTAAATACAATAATTTTAGTTTTTTTTCTTTCATTTCCTTTTTCATCTAAATAATTAAATAATAAAGGATATTTAAATCTATTAATATTATTTTCATATTTTTCAATTATTTTATCAAATTCTTCTTTTAAATTTAAAAAAACAGGAAAATTTCTTATATCATTTATATTAGAAGTAAATTTTTTTTTTTGATTAAAATAATTTTTATAATTTGTTATTAAATTATTAATTAATTCATACAAATTCGTTATTTCAATTATATATCCTCCATCATTTATTTTTAATTGTTTATTTAATTCTATTATTCGACCATCTAATTCTTTTAAATCATTTTTTCTTTGATTTATTAAATTTTCATATTTTTCACTTAATATATTTTTTTCTTTTAAATTATTAAAATTAATATCTTTTATTTCTTTTTGAAAATAATTTTTTAAATCAACTTTAATTTTATTTTTTTCATTTTCAACTTTATTATTATAATTTAAATCTTTATGAAAAATATTAGGAAGATTTTTAATAAGATTATATTTATTATTATTTTCTTCTTTAAATTTAAAAAGTAATTTATTTAAAATTCTATTTTTTTCTTTTAATATTTCAATATTTTTTCCATATTCATTTTTTAATTTAATTAATTTTTCATAAAAAATATTTCCTTCTTTAATATCATTATACATTTTAATAAGAGCATCATCATTCTCTTTTATTTCTTGTAAATTTTTTATTCTTTTAGTTTCTTCTTTAATATTAATTATTCTATTTTGTAAAGCACTTTTTCGATAATCAAATAATTTTAAATTTTCTAAAGATTCTCTTACTTTTAAAACATATTTTTTTTCTAAAGAATTATATTTATTTTCTAATAAATTATTTAAATCTCCTTTAAAATTAAATGCTTCTTTTAAACATTCTATTTGCTTTTTATAATTTTCTTTTAAAGATATTATTTTTTTATCATTATGATCTAATAAATTTATTAATTCTTCTTTTCTTTTTTCTTGTTTTGAAACTTGACTTTCTAAATCTTTTATTATTAAATCTTTTTGATTAATTTCTTTTTTTTTCTTTATTTTTTTATTCTCTGAAAATCTTATTTTAATATCTTTTGATTTTAATTTCTTACATTTTGATATAAAATCTATTATTTCTTTTATTTCTGAAAAAGAATTTAATTCTGGATTGATTGTTCCTATTATTTTATGATGTATATCTTTTATATTTAATAATATTTTTTGTAAAAGAGAAAATAATATTGATTCCTTTTTATTTTCTTTATTATTTATATATAAATTTATATCTTTTTTTATTTTATTTAATTCATTTTTATATTTTTCATTTCTTATATTATTACTTCCTAATATTATAAAATTTATTGTTGATATTATTTTTCCATTATTATCATTTATATATATTATAAAAGAAAAATGGGAGTTATTTAAAAATTTTTTTCCTTCGATTTCTAAATTTTCGAATTTATCAAATAATTTATTTAAAAAGTATATTACATCTTTTTCATTTTCATAAGGTATTTTCTTAATAATATAATTATTATCTTTTTTATATTCAATTAAATATTTTTTTAATAAATCATTTGAAATTTTTTGATAATCCATTCCAATAAAATTACTTAAATCAATAAATTTATTTTCATGAGTCATCAAATAAGAAATATTTAAAGATAAATTTTCATTTAAATTTTTATTTTTTGAAATTTTAGTATTTAAATTCTCCAAAAATCTTAAAAAAATTCCTCTATTATTAATATTACTGTAACAATCATTTTTTCCAAAAATAATATCTTTACTTTCATTATTTAAATTACCATAACAAATAAAAGTAAAATTATTTTTATCTATACTTTCTTTAACTGAATTTTTGACTATTTCTTCATAAATATATGAATTTTCATTATTATCAGTGAAAATTTTATCAAAAAAAAATTGTTCATTTTTCTCATTTTTTAAATCTGGATTATTTAAAATCAAAATTTTATTTTCTTTCGAAATACTATAATAAGCATTCTTTTTGCTTTTTGGATTTTGAATTTTTAAAAAAATATGTATATTATCTTTATTATTATAAATTTCCTTAGTTTCCATTTATTTATAATAAATACAATAAAAAGAAATAAAAATAATATTTAAAAAAATAAAAAAGAATTAATCTAAATTTTTAAATTTATTATTTTCATAATGTCAGAAAATAATTTTAATTTATTTTGCAAATATCATAATAAAAAAATAGCAAAAAGATATTGTCATTTTTGTAAAGAATATTTATGTAATGGATGCAGTTTAAATGGAACTCATATTAAACATATTGAAAAAGTAAATTCTTTTTATGATGAAATTTTAAATTATAAAATATATAATATTGGTGATTATTCTTTTCAAGGAAATTTTTACAAAGATTCAATTGAATTATTTAATTATATTTTAAATTATCAAAGTGACTCTAATAAAAATATTTTTGATTTATATTATTCTTTCAGAAAAATTGAAATTTTAATTAATGATACTATTGATAAGTTAATTTCATTAAAACAAAAATATAAAAGTTTATATGATAATAATTTAAATGATATTAATGATTTTATAATTGAAAATGAAAAAATTGTTAAAAATACTCAAAATATACTTTTAAATAAAATCAACAATGATAAAGAAATAATAAAAAAATTAAATGATTTATTTGAAAAAGTAAGTAAAGAAAAAGATTATGGAAAAATAATGAATTATTACAATGAAAATAAAGAAATAATAAATGATTGTTTAGGAAAAGAAGAAAATGTAAAAGAAAAAGTAGATAAAATTCAATTTTTAAAACAATTAAAAAAGTATAAAGAAAAAATAGATTTTTATGGTAATAATATAATAGAAGAAATAAATCCAATAATAACACAATTTAAAATAAATTTAGATTCATTTTATAATTTAATTGATGGAAAAGATATTACATTAAAAAAAGATTTAAAAGATATATTTTTACAAAATAAATTAGTCGAAAAAACAATGAATTTAGAAACAAAAGATAAAAATCCAAATTTATTTAATTTATATGAACCATCATCAACAAATTATAATATATTAAAAGAAAACAATCATGAAAATAATATTTTATATTCAGAAGAAACAAAAGGAAATTTATCTTCAGAAACAGAAGAAAAAGAAAAAACAAATAATCGAATTTCTTCAATGTCAGAATTTTTTACTTTAAATAAGGAAACTTTATTAGAAAAAGATTATAAAACTCAAAAAATAAAAGAATTATATTCTTCCTTTATTCTCTTATCAAATAATTCATTTTCAAATAATTTAAATAAATTAAATAGAGAAACTATAATATCTCAATTGTCGAATTTAACTTGGCCAGAAATAAATATGACAGAAATAATATATTTAAAAGAAAATACTTCTAAAGTAATAATATATAATATTTATACAAATAAAATAGAAGAAATTGAAACTGGTTTTAAATTTCCTTTTTTTTTTTCTTCTATTATTATTAATCCTTATATTTATTTAACAGGAGGAATTGATAAAAATAATAATATTAATAATTATATTATTAGATTTCGAAGAAATGGAATTAAAAATTTTTCAAATTATACAATTGGAACTTTAAAAAGTAAACATTATAATCATTCTTCTATTTTTATTCCTTTTTTAAATTCTATTTTTATTATTTCAGGAAGTAAAAACAAAAAATGTGAAAGTTTTAATATTTTAAATGAAAAGACTGAATTTATTCCTTCTTTAAATTATTCAAGAGAAAATTCAGGTTTATGTTTAATTAATGAAAAAATATTATATGTTTTTTTTGGCTTTAATAGAAATATAAGTAAATTTTTAACTTCTTTTGAAAAATTAGATTTAAATGAAATTAATAATAAAGAAAATTTCTTTTGGGAAATTTTTAATGTTCCTGGAAATCCAAATCTAATTAAAAAAACTTTATTTTCATGTATTTATTATAAAAATAATGATAAAGATGGTATTTTAATTATTGGAGGAAAAAATAATAAAAGAAATGATTGTAAAGATGTTTTATTTTTTGATATTAACAACATTAATTATTCTATTTTTGAAAATTCTGATTTAAATGATGTTTGCTCTTTTTCTAATTGTAATTTCCTTTCTTTTGATTTTTCTTCTAAAGATTTATTTTTATTGTATAATATTTCTCAAGATTCTAAAGTTTTTTTATTCAATTATAAAATTGGGAAATTCATTAATTTAAATTAAATAAAATCTATTTTTTCTAATAAACTTATAAAAACAATTTCCTTTTATGTTTATTTTATAAATAAAATCCAATATATTTCACTTTTATATATAACCTAATAGCATAATAATTAATCTTTGAATTTCTTTTTATATTGTTTTTTGTTTTTAATTATTTTATTGTTTTCTGTATTCTTATTATTATTCTTTAATATTCTTTCATATTAAATCAACCAAATGTTCTATTCTTTTTTTTTAAATGTAAAAAAATATTTTAATTTTTTTTCAAATAATTTTAATTAAAAAAATATTATTTATTACGATTATTTTTTTAAATTTAATTATATGGAATCTGTGAACAGGAAAAAATTTAAATTAAAAAGAGCAAATGAAATGAGAAGAGTTGAAGATTTTACAAAAGAAGAATTAGAAGAAATTAATAAAGTGAAACATATTGAAATAAATGATGAAAATAATTTTCCAGAAAATAATAATGAAAACATTACGAAAGAAATTGAAAATTTAGAAATTAAATAAAAAAATAATTAAATGAATAAAAATGATATTTTTTTAAATTATTATTATATCATTATAAAATAAAAATAAATTATTAAAAAAAAATTTTAAATTATTTAAAAAATTTGAAGAATTTTATTTAGAAATATTGTACATTTTTATTATATAAATATTATAAATGGATGATACTTTAAATAAAAAGATAAATTTTTATTCTAAGGATAATAATAATAAAACTGGAATTAATAAAGAATATATTTCTTCTGATAAATATATAAAAAAAGATATTGAAAAGAAAATTTATATAAGGTATAATACTCCTATAAATAAATATAAAGATAATAAAAATATTTATTTCACTCCAAATAAAAAAAGAAAATTCTTTAGTTATAAAACAGAAAAAATTTTAAAAGACATTAATGAAGTAAAAGGAAGTTTAAATAAACTTCATTTAAATTTAAGTTATTATAATATTCCTAATCAATTTAAACATAAAAATTTTCAATTAGAAAAAAAAAAAAATTATTCAGACAATAATTATATTAAATTGAAAGAAATTCAAAATTTATTTAATCAAAAATTTAAATATAAACCAAATAATTATTCATATTCCACAAATAAATATTATAAAGTTGAAAAACATATGAATTATTTAAAACCTTCTAAATTTAAAATAAGTAAAAATCATTCAAATAAAAATAATATTAGGTTTAAATATCAAAAAAGTATAAATAATATAGATAATAATTTAAATAATTCTGATTTAAATGATTTAAGAAATATTGATAATGAATTTGTAAATTATATGAATATAATGAATGGACTTAAAAAGAAAAGATTAAATCAATGGAGAATAGAATTTAAAGAAGATAATTTAAAATATTAAAATATACTTTTTAAATTTCCGAAAAAAAAATGAAATTGTAAAAATTATCATCCAGTTTTTTTAATATTAATATAAAAATATTTTAAATTTTATAAATTAAAAATTATCGATAAATTTTTGAATTTTTTTAATTTAATTTATTAAAAAATTAAATGAAAGATGATGAAAGTAATGATAATAAATTAAAACAAAGATCCTTTTCATCAAATCAAATAAAGAAAAACGATAATAAGTAAGAATAAATAATATATAATTCTTTTTTTTATACATTTTAGAATTTTTTTACCTATTTTATTAAAAGATTTTAGGAAAATAAAAGTAAATTCAAAACAAAGAAAAATAAAAACATCAAATTCAATTTCAGAAGATTATATAACTGAAGAAAATGAAAATTTAAAAAAATCTCTTTTAAAAGCCCAAAATCATTTAACAATATCTCAAAATAATATTGAAAATTTAAAATCAGAATTAATAAAAAAAAATTTAATAATAAATACATTAGAAAATAAAAATAATGAGGAAGATTTAAATATTCAATTATTAAATGATAGATATAATAAAATTCAAAAAGATTTTGAAAATAAAAATAATGAATTAAAAGAATTAAAAAAAACGCAAAAAATTCCAAAATATAATGAATTATTAATTCAAAATAAATTATTAAATGAACAATATAATAAATTAAAATATTTATATTTAAACACTCAAGAAAAATTACTTCAATATGAAAGTGGAATAAAAGAATTAATAAAATTAAAAGAAAATGTATCAAAACAAGATTTTATGATATTAAATTTTCAAGAAAATTATTCTAAAGCTCAAAAAGAATTATTAAATAAAAATAAAGAAATTCAAAAATTAATAAAAAATGTAAACGAAAAACAAGAAAAAATATCAAATTTAAATAAAAAATTAGAATATCAATATCAATTAAATGAAAAATTATTAGAAGAAGCAGAAAATATAAATAAAACAAAGCAATTAATAGAAATGAAAAAATTATATTTATATGATCCAAAACAAAATAATAAAGTAAATTTAATGAGTCAAATATATGATTTAAAAAATAAATTAAGTATAGAAAAAGGAAAAAATTCATTTCTAAGTAAAAATTTAGAAAAAATGAAATATAATAATGTAAAATATGGAGAAGAAGATAATTATAAATTAAATTCAAGTCAAAAAAATATTAAAAATATATCAAAAAAAACAATAATTGAAGAAGAAGATGAAGATTGTGATATTATGTCTGAATATTCTTTAAATGAATTTATATATATTTTAACTAAATGTTTTGAAGCAAAACACATTGATATAACTATAATAGAATCTCAAATTTTAAATAATGATACTTTTAAATTATTTAATCCTAAAGAAAATTATAGAAATTTTATTTTACAAATTGCTTCTAATTTATGTTTAATTTTAAAAATGTAATTAAATATTTATTATATAAATTTATAGATGTAAATCAAAAGATCAATTAGATGTTCTTTCTTTTTTAAGAACTTATGTTATTAATAATTTAATTGAACAAAAATTAACTTTTGAACAATTTAAACATAATTTTCTTAATTTATTCCAAGATATTATTTTATATAATAATGAACAAGAAGAATCTTTTAAAAAAAGATTAGTAAAATTTTTTAATAATAAGAAAGAAAATTTAATTAAAGAATTACATTTTTTTGATGAGAATAAAACTGGAATAATTTCCTTTGTTATTTTAAAGAAAATAATAAATCATTTAGAAATAAATATTAAAAATGATTTATTAGAATATTTAATTTATATGATGAAACATTCAGATAATTACATTGGATTAAAACAATTAGATTATTCTAATTTTTTAGAATTAATTAAATCAAATAAATTTTCTAAAGAAGAATTAGAAAATAATAAAGAAGATGATGAATCAATTATTGAAATTAAAAATGAAGATTATATTAAAATTGTAAATGATATTTTACAAACAATCAGAAATTTTTTAAGAAATAATAAAAAAAATTTAGATTTTTTTTTTCGAAAATTCCTCATTCAAAATAAAAATATTGAATTAGGAAAAATTATTGATATACTTAAATCTGATTTTAAAATAGAATTAAATCAAATTGAAATTTTTTGTTTATTTTCAAAGTATAAAATTGATTCTGATGAAAATTCAAATGAAGAAATTATTAATTATCAAAATTTAAAAAATGATATTGAAAATAATTTAAATAATATTATTTATAAAATTACAAATCCAATAAATGAAATAATAGGAAAGAATAATAATAATTTTATTGATATTTTCAAACAAGAAATTCAAAAAAAAAAACACTCTATTGAAAGAATTTTTTTTCCTTTTCATTCTAAAATGAAATTAAAAAAAATAAATGATAATGAATATGAAAGATTATTAGATTTAGAAACTTTTAAATTAATGTTAAAAAATTATGATATTCCATTTAATAATAAATCATTAAATTATTTCTTATTAAATAAAGAAAATATTTTTGAAAATGGTTCAATTAATATAGATAATTTTATTAAATTATATCAAATTGATTTAAAAGAAAATGTTAAAAATGATGAATATGATTTTGATGTGTAAGTTTTATTTATTTATTTATTTTAGGGAATATAATGAATCAGACAGTTTTAAAGCAATAGAAAAAATAATTGAAGATGATTAAATATTACATTTAATTGTTTATATTCAAAAAAAAAATTAAATAACAAATTTTTATATGTATTATAATTGTAATTTTTAAAATATATTATAAATAAAAATAAATAACTTATATAAAAAAAATGGAATATTTTGAAAGCACTCCATATATATTAAATCAGAAATTAGATTTTATAAAAAGAGAAAATAAACCATCATTAAATGATTATTATCAAACATATGATAATTTAAACATAACATTACCAGATATGAAATACCATTTTTCTTATTTAAAAAAACAAGTAAAAGGATTAAATGATACATTAAATGCTTCATTTTATGGAAATTTTTCAACAAATTCAACAATAATGAATAATACTCAATCACAAAGTTTTTTTACTTCTCCAAACAATAATTTTTCATACCAAATAAAATATAATGAAGAAAGTAATATTCCAAATAATAATTTACAAAATAATACAATTCAATATTTAAATAATTTTAATAATAATGTAAATAATATAAATAATGAAAATAATCATATTTTAAATAATAATTATTCTGTTAATTTACAAAGTAATAATTATTATCCTTCTTCTAATAATGGAATTATTAAAAAAAATTTAGAAAGAGAAGTTCAAGAAAGAAATTTAATTCTTAATAAATATGAAGATTTATTTAAAGAAGGTTATAATAAATTAACTTATTTAAAAAATGAAAATTCTATTTTAAAAGACAATTTACAAAAAATAAAAAAAGAAAATAATACTAATGAAGATAATGAAAATGAAAATGAAGAAGAAGAAAATAATGATTATCCTGATTTAAATAATGTTAAAAAAATATTAAGAAGTAAAAAAGATAATAATAATAATATTCAAAAAAATGATGTTAAAATTGATTGGAATGAGTTAAGATATTTAAATGATGAAATTAATAATTTAAGAAAAGAAAATTTAAAAAATCAACAAAAATATGAAATTAAACTTAATGAATTAAAAAATAAAATCGAAATATTAGAAAATAAATTAGAAAACCAAAATCAATAAATCAAATAGTTTTTAATTTTAATAATATATTTATTTTTTATTTAAAAAAAGGAATAAATTGAGTAAAATATATGTTAAAAAAATATTATTATTTTTAAATTAAAAAATTAGAAAATAAAAAAAATAAACAATAATTAAATTCCTATTATTATTTCTTTAAAAATATTAAATAATATATATTATTTGTTTATATTTTTGTTAAAATAAAAAATAGATTTTCTATTTGTTTTCTCTAATTTTTTTTTATAAAGAAATGATATTTCATCTTCATTTTGATTTTTTATTAGGTACCATTTGATATCTTATATCATATTTTTTATCTAATTATATTTCTTTAAAGAAGAAATAGTTGTAGTATAAGTAAGAGGAAATTTATCAAAATTATTATAAATAAAACTTTTAATATTTTTATTCATAAATTTATTTATAATTTGTTTTTTGATAAATAATCAATTCTTTTTTTATTTTTTCTTTATATTGCTTTGAAAAATTTTACTAAATTTTAATATATATTATTTATTTTTATTCCATAATTATAAGAAGATTTATTTGAATAAATTAGAGAATAATACTTTGAACTATGATATTTTCTATTTTATACACTATTTGTTCATAAAATTTTTTCTCTTATTTTAAATTTTTTAATTAATTAAAGTGGGTTTTTTTTCTTTTTTTTAAAGAAGTTTATTTATTATCTTAAAATTAAAGTAATATCATTAAATATAATAAATTTAATATATCACATATATATTTTTTTAATGATATTTGTTTACAATGATTTTTTATTATATTCATTTAAAAATAATTATTATCTTTATAATATTGAATTACTCAAAATAACTAAAAATTTACTTTATGATGAAATATTTTTTTTTTCAATAATTTAATATTTCATAACATTATTCAATTTAAAATAGTTCTTCCTATAATATTATAAATAAATAAACTATACTTCATTCTTTTATTATTAAATAAATAATAAACTTTCTAAAGATTTATAATTCAATTTACTCCCTTAAAATTATTTAAGTAATTACACACTTAAAAGATATAAAATGTTATTTTTACTTCCTAAAATTATTTATATAATACAGGCTAATATGAAATTTTAAAGAATACACACTAAAAAATATTTTGAATAAATACAGGCTTAATTTTATTATTGTTTTTTACTTCTTTTCTCTTTTTAATTATAATTTATATTTACAAATTTCATCTAAAAAAATAAGCTTTTAAAATACAATCTTAAATTATTTAATAATATTATTTTACAAACTTGAATCAATTAATTTTTTAATTACATTCTTTTTTTTAATTTATTCATTTTACTCCCTATCATTAATTAAACTTATTACAGTCTTAAATTAATTAATAATCTTCTACTTCCTATTAATAATAAAAAATTAAGATTACTTTTATTATCTTTAATTTAATATTAGTTTTTTTACCCACTTTTATTTAATAAAATATATTACACACTAAATTATTATAAAATTTACGTGCTTTTTATTTATTAAAAGTATAATTATTACTTCCTAGTATTAATATTATATCATTTCACATTCTATACAATTAGAAATAATATCTTATAAACTAAAACTATTTAGAATTTATATACCATCTAATTAAATTACAATTTTATTTTTTTACATTCTATAATTAATCATTTATTTTACTTTCTTTATATATTTAAGAATGTATTACAACCAAAAAGAAAATAAATTCATTTTTACTTCTTAGAATTTATTAATAAAAAAATCTTATTAACTGTGAAAAAATTAATTTGAATTGAATACAGTCTAAATTATCATTTTAATAAAAGTTTAAATAAATAGATATTAACTTCTCCCTAATTTATAATTTATTTCTTTTTTTACTTCTTTATTTTCATACTATAAAATTACATATTTTTTTACAAACTATTAAGTATTATTGTGAAACTTTACTATCTATTATAAATAATTAATTTTAAACTTTCTAAAAATAAGATAAAAACAATTTTACTTTCTATTTATTATAATATATTATTAACGCACTAATTATAAATGATAAAAATGTACATTCTAAAAGAAAATAAATATATTCTACTCTCTAAAAGATAAAAATTCTTTTACACACTAAAAAATAAAATAAACAAATAAAAAAATAATACTCTAAATAAAAAATATAGATAATAATAATTACCTTAATCCTTTATTAGTATTTGTTTTATTTTCATTTATTTTTCCAATTATAGGAAGCTTAATTTCATTGATTTTTTTTTGTTCTTGATTTTTAATTTTTATCTTCATAAAGTCCTTAAGAACTTGAAAAAATTTAGGATATTCTTTTTTAATTTTTTCAAGACCATTTTGAGGAACGATATTTTTTTGTACTAAATTTTTAAACAAATTTAAATGTTTTATATTCATCCATTTTTTTTCTTCTATTTTAGATAATTGAGTTTTTTGCTTATTAAAAACTCCCAAATAAATTAACTTAATTTTAGCAAAACCATTATTTTCTTCATTTTCAATTTTAGAAACTCCAAAACAAGAATAAGGGAAAAATAATATTTCTTTTTTATTAGGATAAAAAGAATATTGTTGAAAATTTGTATTTGTAGCATTCATTTTATCTAAATCTTTATCTCCAGCTTCAATTTCAAAAAAAATTAATTTTTGACCACTTTCAATATTATTTTTTTTATTATTTAAAAATTCTAAAGCAATTTTTTCGTCCAAACTAAATTTTAGAAAAATTTTACAATAACAAATAATTTTACAAGGAAGTCCTTCTTCTTTTTTTTCATCCATATTTTTTTTTAAATAATTATATTCTTCTAATGAAATTAATCCTCCTCTAAATAATTTTTTATCAAAACATGGATTAATATAATTTTTATTTAATCCAAAATATAATACAAATATATAAATACTATAACTACTTGATTTTGAATTTAATAAATCTTCATTTATTTTTTTTTCTATAGAATAAAAAGAAAATAATCTCAACCAAAATTTAATTAATAATGGAATTGGAATATCAAAAATAAGAATTTGAGACAATAAATTTTTTATTTTTTCTTCTGAACTAAATTCTTTAAAAAGAAATGTATTAAATTGATATATTTCTTTTTTTGAAGGATAATTTCCTTTAAGAATAAGTTGTTGATAGTTTATTGGTAAAATTAAATCATCTTCTTGTTTTATTATTTGAAATATAAATAAATTTTCTTTTATAAAATAATTTGAAATCTCTTTTTTTAAAAATTTATTTTTTAATTTTGAAAAATCATAAAAAATATTTGATTGATCAAATAAAAGATAATTTTTTAATTTTTCAATATTTTCTTCTATTTCTTTTTTTTTATTATTATCTAATAACATATATATTTTTGGAATTATATATAATTTTTTTATATTTGATGTTAATTCTTGGAAAAATTTTTTAATTATATCTCCAATGAGAATAATTATTGTTTTTTCAAATTTTATATTTAAAAGTTCATTCATTGCTTCTTCTATATTATTTTTTAATTTAATATTAAATATTTTCAATGAATCAATTTCTTCTATTCTTTTTTTACTTTCATTTGAATCATTATTTATATCTATCCATATTAAATACTTCTCAAATTTATTTTCTGTGTTATCCATTTTTAAAGAATTAAGTCTTTTTTAAAAAAATAAAATATATTTTTTTAATATAATAAAATTAAATTTTAATAATTAAGAAATTACTAATCTTTTAAATTACTTTCATTTCATTAATATACAATTAAAAAAAAAATTCAAATTTTTCAAATTATAATAAAAGATGAATGATAATTTAAAATATTTGTTTTTAAATTATATAATATTTATTTAAATATAAAAAAAATTTATACAAAAATAACTTAAAAAAAAGATGAATTTTTCTCACATTCCAGCATATTCTTTATCAGGAAAATCAGAAACATTTATAAAAGACTCTTCAAATTTAGGACCAGGTAATTACAACATAACAAAAAATAAAAGTACTCTCCCTTCATATTCAATAGGAAAATCAAAAAGAACATTTTTTTCTTCAAAAAATGAAAACCCAGGAGTAGGAACATATAAAATAAGAAAAGAAGAAAATTCATCTCCTAAATATTCTATAGGAAAAAAAATAAATAATAATGATGAAAAAGAAAAAAGTCCTGGTCCAATTTATTTCCCAAAATCAAATAATAAAAATTTAAAATATTCAATAAGTGGAAAAGAAAAAAGTAAAAAAAATTATAATGAAACACCAGCTCCAAATTATTACAACAATGAAAAAATGAATAATAATAAAAAAAAAAGTCCTTCTTGGAAATTTTCTTCCTCTGAAAGAGGTAATGATTTTAAAATGTCTAATAAAAATTTCCCTGGCCCTGGATCTTATAAAATAAGAGGAAAAATAAAAAAAGTAGGATTTAAATTTCCTAAATCTGATAGATTAAATTTATTTATTAATGATTCCCCAGGTCCTGGATCATATAAAATTCCTTGTAGTATTGTTGATGTTAATACATATACTAGAAAACAAGGAAAATTTAATAATAATTTTAGATATGTGTAAAATATTTTTATTTTTACAAAAAAAGGAATTTTTTTTTATTTTAATTAAAGTGTTTATTTTTTAATATTATTTTTACTTTTTTTTATAAATAAAGAAAAAAAAGAAATTAATCAAAAAGATTTAATACATTTATTAGACATAGTGATAAAAAAACAAAAGCAAATATTACTATTTTCTAAATGTGGCAAAAACTCAGATAATAGACATAATATAAAATAAAATATTAATGATTTATTATTTTAAATAAATATTAAAAATGAATTATTCAAAAATGTAAAGTACCTCATTTGATTATTGGTTAACCTTCTAATATATTTTTATATACTTAAAATCTTTAAAAAAATAAAAATAAACTATTATTAAGCAAAATATTCATAGTAATTTTTTTTTAAATTCTAAAATTGGGGATTGGGGATTGGGGATTGGGGATTGGG
>JAJJLU010000022.1:0-41965 GCA_023807065.1 Isotricha intestinalis
CAATCCCCAATCCCCAAACCCCAATCCCCATCCCCATTAAAAATAATTTAACAAAAATTTAAAAAAATAGAAATTTAATTAAAAATATAATTAAAAATATATAAATTCTAATAAAAAACATAAAAAAATATTTATATAACATTCAAATTTAATAATTTTAAAAAATTAATAAATAAAAAAGATATTAAATCAAAGAACCCTTTAACAAATAGAAATAAAATAAATTATATATAATTATAAATAGATTTGATTCACAATAAAAATAAAAAAATCTAATCAAAGATAAATACAAAAATTGAATTTAACAATAAGTATAATTCAATAATAGAATATCCATCTTTCAAAAATTTAGTGCAATAAAAAAAGAAAATAATATTATATTAAAAAACATAAAAAATACTTTTAAACAATTATAAATTAAACAATTATCTTAATAATTTCTTATTCCTTTAATGTATAAATTAATTGATTTTATATTTCTTTTATTTTTTTCCATTCACTTGATTATCAATTATTTTTTATATTTTTTTTTATATTTTTATAATTAAATACATTAAAAAATAATTGATATAAAAATAATATTAATTAATCTTTTTAATAAATAAAAAAAAATAATTTTCTTGAATCAATTGAATATTCATATTATAATTATTATATATCAAAAAAATAATATACGTTTATATTAAAAATTATATTTAACAAAACTTCCTATTTGATTACATTGAACTCTTGACTAAATTTGCTTAAAAAAAAGTTGAAAAATCATAAGAAAAAAAAATCATTGAATTTTTTTAATTTTACACCCAGAATTTTTTTTAAAAGCAAATAATTTATCAATTAATTTATCATTAGATTGAAAATCAATTTTTTCTTCTTTTAATTTTTGAGAACTAACTTCAGTAATTTTAAATATATGTTTTCTTTTCCTTCTTATTTTTAAATTTTGAATTTTATTTTTTTGATAATTAATTTTTGAATTTTTTATTTTCTTTTTTTTTCCTTTATTTTCTAAATCTTGTTTTCTCATTTTAACTTTATATATATTTAATAAAAGAGTTTTATTTCTAAATATAATGGCGCTAATATATTTCTTTACTTCTTTTTTTCATTTTACTCAATTTTTTTATTTTTCAAATTTTTTTCATTAAAAAAACTTTGTCCTTCTAAATTTTTGTTATAAAGATTATTAAACATGAAAAAAGAAAATTTAAGATATTTTTTTTTTTGAGATTTTATTAAAAAATGTGAAAAAAACACTTTTAAACTTTTTTTCTTTTTCTTTACTTTCTTTCAATAATTTATTTAATTTTTAATTTAAAAAAATGGAAAGGTTAAAGCGTTAAAGAGATGAGAATAAAATATATCTTATATATACCATAAATCTTTTATTAGAAATATTTGTTAACCATATATAAATTATAATTTGGATTAATTAATATTTCTCAAGAATATTAATTATTATTCACAGTATAATTTTCAAGAAGAAAATTTTTTTCATTTTTTTTTTGGATTTCATTTTGAGATTTTTACTCATATTTTTTGATGATTTGTAACAAGATTTTGACTTGTTTTGTTTGAATTATTATTTTTATTTGTTTTTTTCACATTCTTATTCTTCTTTTTAAAATTCGTGATATATTTATTTTAAAATTTTTTATCTAATATAAAAAAAAATTTTTAAAACATTAAGCAACTATTTTTTAAATTAATTCTAACTTAAAAATTCCTTTTTTAAAGAAACTTTTTTAGTGTAAAAACAAAAATATAAAATTCTTTAATTAAATATTGCTTTAACTTTTAATGAATTTTAAAATAAAAATTTTTTTTAATTAAAAAAATATTGTTTCCTTTTTTTAATAAAAAGGATTAAGTAATCCGTAAAAAAATATTTCTATTCCAAAATTTAAAATATTAATCACTTTTTCTTTTTGATAAATAATATCATTATAATCATATTTTTAATTAAAATTAAAAGAATTTTTAATTTCAAATCCTTTTTTATTTTAAATTTTGAATTAAACTATTTAAATGAATTACTTTCTTTCATAAAAGTTTCTTAATTATCAAATGGTATATTTAATCCACTTTGAACATCTTTATTCTTTTATCATATTAAATTATTAATATTAATATATTTTCTTTTTTATTTCTGCTTGATTACAATTAAATGTATTTATTACTCCAAAATATTATTATATTTATTATTCCAAAAAAATAATTAATTATATAAAAAATTGATTTGCAAATTCTCTTCATGATTCTATATAATTAATATCTAATTTTTTTTTATATATTTTTTGTTTGTTTCAATTTTTTGTCATTAATTTTTCATATATTTATTTACCTAGTTTATGCTATTTTTGTTTATGTTATAAAAATCAAATTACTAATAGTTAAATTTATTTATTTTTATCATATATATTTATTATCTTATCTATTAATAATGACATATTTATTTATATAAAATTAATTTTTTTATTTTTTTTTTGAAGTACTTATTATAATTTAAATATTATTTAATTATACACTAGAATACTATTTTATTTATTTCAATAAATTAAATTTTAAAAATGCAAGATTCTTATTATCATTTAAAAGGATATTCACCAAGAATAACAACTCAAAATTCTTTGAATAAATTAAAAATGATATCTCCAAAATATCAAAGTGAAATTAATCAAACTCCAAATTTAAGATTTCAAAGTAATTCTCCAATAAATAACTTTGAACATTATATTAGAAGTTCAACTTCTTATCATCCAGATATTAATACGAAATATAATAAAACTTTAAAAAATTTAAATAATCAAAGAATTGAAAATTCAAATATGATGAATTTAAGAATTGGTTTTGATTTATTAAGCAATAAAATAGATAAATTAAATAATATAATTAAATTAGAAATTGAACCTAAAAAATCTTTTTCAAATTATTTAGATAATTCTCAAAGAAATAATAGTAATATTTCTTCAAATTATTATAATCAAACTCCAAGTTCTTATTTAAGAAATAACAGTGAATATAATTTAAATGTTGATAATCAAAATACTGTTTCTAATTATCAAAATTCTGAAAATAATCAATTAAGCAGAAATCATAATTATGATGTTTATAAACATACTAATTTAAATATTTCTAATGAAGGAAATAAATATGAAAAATATATTATTGGAAATCAATATAAAAATTTCCCTCTTTCTTATGAAAATAATTATTTAAAACATTATAAAAAAACTTCTGATGATTTTGATTATAATAATCTTAATAATAAGGAAAATAATTTAAATTATAATGAAAATAAAAATGATGGCTTTTTTACTTTTCATGATAAAAACAATATGGAAAAATTTCATAATTTTCATGAAAAAAAATTAGATAATAATTATCAAAATTTAAGTGAAAAAGAAAATTATCAAACTTTTAATAATAATAATAATGAAAATTACAGAACTTTCAATAATAATTATTATCAAACTTTTAATAAAGAAAATTATAAAAATTATAATAATGTTAATATTAATAATTACGAAAGTAAAAATAATAAAAATGAAAATTTCAATAAAAATAATAATTTTAATAAGACTCATAATCTAAATTATCAAACTTCTAATAATAAAAATAATGTTTTAAATAATAATACAAATCCAATAAAATTACAATATAAAGAAAAATATTATGATGAAGAAGAAGAAATGAATGAAAATAATTTAAAAAATCAATTTTCATTAAAAAAAAATGATTCAGAAGAAGAATTAAATGATATTGCAGATGATTTATATGATATAATAAGTGATAATAATAATGAAGATAATCTCAAAAATATAGAAAATGATAATAATTTAATAGAATATAATTTGATTCAAAATAAATTAAATGAATATGAAAATCAAAATTTAATATCTAAAAATAAACAATTAAATAATCAAGAACAAAACATTCAAAAAATAAATCAAAATCAAATGGTCAATAATAACAATTATTATGATAATTATATTCAAAATTATCATGAAAGCAACAACAATGAAAATTATAATAATGAAATTAATAATTATAACACTCATAATGAAAATTATAATAATTATGAAAATTATGATGAATATAATTATAATAATACTTATGAAGATAATAATTATGGTAATTATGCTTATAGAAAAAAATATAATCCTTCAGATAATTTAAATTTAAATATTAATAATAAAATGAATAATGATAATAATAATTATAATGAAAAAAAAGAAGAAGACCAAATTTATGGTATTGACAATTTAAATGAATTAACAGAAAATATAAAAAAAATGAAAGAAAATTTAAAAGAAATGAATATTAATAATAATAATGATAATAAGAAAGAAATAGAAATAAATGAAGATATATTAAATGAATTACAAGAAGAAATTAATAATAATCATGATGATGAAAATGATAAATATGATGAAAAAATAAATAATTATTATAATGAAGAATTAAATAATAATGAGAATGAAAATTTAGAAAATAAATATGAGCAAAATTTAAATAATAATTATAATGAAAATTATCATAATGATTATCAACAAAATACAATTAGAAATAATTTTCAAAATGAAAATAAATATGAAAAAGAAAATTCTCAAAATGATGATAATGAATATAATTATAGTGATGATTTAAATAAAAATGAAAATAATGAAAAATTAAAAAAAGAAGATTTAAATGTAAATAATAATAATATAGAAAATAAAAAAGAAAATGAATTAAATAATTTAGATTTAAATAAAGAAAAAAATAATTCACCAAAAAAAATTGAAAAAATTAATGAATTTAATATTATAAGTAAAAAGCAAAATGAATTAATAGGAGAAAATAACTTTAATAGTAAAAATGAAAAAGCATTTTCTCAGAATTTAGATATTCAAAAAATAGAAAAAATAAATTATGAAAAAATGGAAGAAGGAGATTATGAAAAAAAAATATGTAAAGAAAATAAAAATATTTTTATTAAAAATGGAGATAAAGAAGAATTAAAAGACAATTATATAATAATAAAAGATGGTGAAAAACAAATAATAAAAAATAAAATTAATGATAAAATAAAATCCGATAAAAATTCTCCTGAAAAAAAAATTAATGATTCTAATGAAAAAATAAATAATTCTTATCAAAATTTAAATAATAAAAATATTAAAGAATCTTATATTGGAAAAATCCAAAATTTATTTAAAGAACCAATTGAAAAAGAAGCAAAAAATAATTCTTTAAATTACGAAGAAGAAAATGAAATAGAAGAAGAAGAAGAAAATTATAATAATAATAATATGAAAGAAATAAATGAAAATGAAGAATTAGAAAATGAAGAAGAAGAAAAAGATGAAGATAAAAATATAGAAGAACAAAATTTAGAGAATAATACATCAGAAGAAAATAATATAAATAAATCACAAGAAAATTCAGAAAATAATTTAAATATATCAGAAGAAAAAAATAAAAATAATTTAGAAGATAAAAATATAGAAAATTCAGAATCAGATGATGAAGCAATTTTTGAAGAAATAAAAAGAAAAGCATTAGAAAATGCAAATAACAATTTAAATACATCAATAGAGAAAAAAAATAATAATACTTCAATAAATAAGAGTGTTACATTTTCAGAAGATAAAAATTCAATAATTAAATTTAATGAAGAAGAATCTGCAATAAAACTTTCAGTTTTTAATTCAAATGGAGAAAAAAGTGAATTTACTCCAATTAAAATCAATGATTATATTAATGATATTAAAAAAAATATTAAACCAAAATCTATTATTTTAAATTCACAAAAATTAAATATGGAGTTAATTGAAAAAGGAATTAAAGAAAAAATGGATTATTATGATAATTTAGAAATAAATGAAGAAGAAGAAAATGAAGATAATATAATTGATGATAATAAAGAAAGTGATAATGAAGAAAATAATATTAATGATGAAGATGCTGATAAAATTATTGAACAAATTATAACAGATAATAATAGTGAGAATAATAATAGTGAAAATAATAATAATGTAAGTGATAATATAAATAATAACAGTGAAAAAAATATTATAGAAAATAACAATAATGAAAAAAACAATAATGAAAATAATATGATAGAAACTAATAATAGTGAAAATAAAGAAAATGAAGATAAAAAATTAGCTTTAGATACTTTAACTCAATTAATAAATGAACAAGAAAATAATAATGAAAATGAAAATAAAAAATTAGAAAATAAAAAAAATGAAAATATTGAAAATAATAAAAGTAAAAACAAATTAAAAAATAAAATTCCACATAAAACAGAAATAAGAAAATGTTATAAATTTACTTCAAATCCTCAAAGATTTTTTACAGAAGATTTATGTGATACTGTTCTTAAAGCTTATGATTTACAACCAAAAAAAAAAATTAATACTCATAAAAAGAATAATAGGAAAATTCATTCTGTTTCTCCTTCTCGAAGATTAATTTATAATAAAAAGTTAATTGAAAAAAATAAAAACAATGAAAAAAAAAAATAATTAAAAAATAAAAAGTTTTTAATATTTTTTTAAATATAAATATAATATTAATTTTAATATTTATTGTTGAAATATTTTCTAAAAAATATTTTATGATTAAAAATAAATATTATTACATATATTTATTATTAACATTTAATTTTGGAATTAATAAATATTCACCTCTTATATTATAATTAACCAATATTTTTCTTAATAAATTTTTTTTTCTTTTTAAATCAACATTAATATCAGGTAAATTTTTTTCACAAAAAATATAATTATAATTAGGTGAATAATCTCTTGCAGATTCAATTTGATTATGATTATTTTTTTTTTCTCTGGAAATCATTCTTTTAAAATCAGGAACTAAAATATTTTTCTTCATTATAAAATCACAATAAGTATCACTTAAAGGTTTATTTATTATTTTATTTCTATCTGTATATTTTTCAAATGAAATTATATGATTATTATTATTTATAGAATTAATATTATTTTCATTTAATGATTCATTATTTTTTTTTTTTCTTCTTTTTATATTTTTTTGACTTGAACTTTTTTTAATGTTTTTTTTATTTATTGGCTTTAATTTATAAATTGGAATATGTTTATAAATTGAATTATAATTTGGTTTATAATAACATAGATCAGGAGTTTTTTTTTTCATTTCTTGAATATGTTTAATTAATTTTTGATTGACATTATAATTTTTTTTGTTTAAATCTATTGTATTAAAATTTGAAGGAATAAGATTTTCTTCTTTGCTTTTTTTTATAATTTGTAATTTATTTGAAATTTTTCTCATTTCTTCACTCGCATAAAAAGTTTCTTTTTGAAAAGTTTTTTCTTTCTTAATTATATCATCAAGAATATTTTCTGTTGATTTATTTTCATTATAATTTTTATTCCTTGAAGTTATTTTATTATTTTGTTTTTTATTTAATAAAGTATAATACAAATTTCCTGAAATTAATCTTTCAAAAATTTTCCCGGTTGATGATATATTTGAATATTTAATTTTCCCTATTTCTTCATAAATTTTTTCATCACTTTTATTTCTTATTGACATTTAATTCTATTTTTTAAATAATTCAATCAAAAAGAAAAAATATAGATTATTTATATTATTTCATTTTTATTAAATTATAATAATGATGAGCATAAAAAATGAGTTTACCAACAATCAATGCATTATTTTAACTTACATATAGTGACTGATAATATATAAATGTAGTAAACAAAAAAATATATATTTAATGATTATTTTATCTTAAAATAACCAAACTTTTATTCTTTTATCATATGATATAATTGAACTAGCTTTTAATTCTTTTATATCTTTAATATTATATCGTTAGCATATCTTTGATTTTTTTGAATACATTTACAATTATAATTTTTATATTTTTTATAGCTTTACTATATCTTCCAATTAAAAATACTCCTTTAATGTTTATCTCATATATTCCCCAACAAGTAAATCTATTATTAATTTCTTTAATTTTTTTTTCATAATTAAAATTATTGTTATTAATTTTCCACCAAAGTAATTCTATTTTCATCAAATCTTTTTAATTATTTATTAGAGGAAATAATTAACTTCTTTAATATAAATAATAGTTTCATTATTATTTAAATTCCAAAATTTAGTTCCATCTTTTCTTGAAGATATTAATATTTTTTTATCTTTTAATATTAATATTGAATAAACCTTATCAGAATGATTTAATGTGAAATTAGATTGATATTTATTATTATTAATTTCTTCCCATATTTTTACTATATTATGAGTCTAATATGAAATTATATTTCCATTTAACTTATATATGATATATCTTTAAATAATCTTTTAATTTTTTTTAATCCATGTTTTTATATCATTATATGCTTAAGTAACAAAATTTTTATCATCATTTTATATCAATATCTAAAATACTATTATCATATGCATTTAAAATATTTTGAATAATATTAAAATTATTAATATATATTATCTTAAGACACAGAAGCAATATTACTTGAAGGAAATTTTGATAATGAATAAATAGAATAAATTCTAATGAGAATATATATGAATTAATTTCTTTTAAATTAGAATGAATTAATTGAGTTATATTTTTATTCATTAATTTATCCTTATTTTATTTATTTTATTATTCTCTTCAGTTTCAATTATTTCTTCATTTTCAAGATTTATTGTTCTTTCTTTTAAATTCTTTTTTTCTTCTATTAATTTTATTATTGTTTCTTCGCATAATTTGTTTTTTCTTTTATTATTAATTCAATATTTTCAATAATTAATTTTAAATGTTTTTCTTTGTTTTCTATCTTTATTTAATTTTCTTCTATTTTTTTATGATAAAATCTACAATTTTATTTATTTTATTATTTGAATCATAAATTATGAATATATTCAATTTTAAAAGATGATTCATATATATTATAATTATTTTGAATTTTAAATGAGAATGAAATCAATTATTAAATTTGTTTCCCGTTCATTAAATATCTTTTGAATATTAAATTGTTTTAATATTAAATTTTTCATTTTTATATATAAAAAATTATTTTCAATTTAAAAAAATAATATTCCATAAATATATTAATAATATCAGATTAAAAGCATAACAAATAAAATTAAATAAACTCCATTTTTTATTTTCCTATTTGATGTTATTTATTCAATTATAACAATTTGATTATATTGATATTATAATTAGATACATTATTTATTATTATAACCTAAATATTTATATCACATAATTATATTATTGATGATTTGGTATATAAATTATTAATTAATTCATAAATAAAATCAACAATTCCCAAAAAAAAACAAGCAAAAAAAATTGATGATGTAATAATCTAATTTCTTTTAAACTACCAGAAAAAGGAATATTTGATTCATTAATGATATTTCTTCTAAAAAAGATACAATGATGTATATAATAATAACAACATTATCTTAACAAGAGAAAAAACAACTTTAAACAAAATTAGAATTTAGTATCATTAAATTACAAAAAATTAATAGAATATAAAGAATAATTCATAAAGCAAACATCAAATAAACTATACCTATTAATGTAATTTGCAGATAATGAGATTTAATTTTTAATCATTTTGAATGAAGTGTTTAAAATTAAACAATTATATTATTTCATTCAAATAAAAAATGAATAGATATATAAAAGGGGATAATGGAAAATGGAATATTAAAAAAGATGACTGAAAAAAATGAACAAATTGTTCCTGAAATGTATGAAAGAAACAATCTTATAATCATAGTTTAAGTTATATTATTTAAGAAATTTACTCTTTTAAATCTTCTTTTAGAGAAACTCTTTTATAAAATTTATATTATAATTTTCTAATGGGAATATTATTCATTCCTCATATTTATTCTTATTAGTTAGGGAAGATATAATCCCCAATCTCCAATTTATATTAAAATATATTATTAAATAATATGTTTTATCTATTATTATTTTTTATAATAAATATTATTATATTATATGCAATTTTAATTTATAAGAAAATTATTCTTACAGATTACATTTCCAGATATTGTATTAATTTTATTTGTGGTATTATTATTTCTATTTTGAAATAATTCTTTTAATTTTTTATATCCTTCTAAAACATTCAATATATAAATAATATTCATTTTATTATTAATAACTTGTATATACCATTTCATTTCATTATATTTTATTGAAGATAATCTAAATGGAAAAAAAGAGTTTTTAAATTTATTTTTAAAAACATCTTTATTTTTCAATTTATTTTCTAAACTTTTAATAATATTTTTTTGACTTTCTTTAATATTTAATTGAAAAGAAGAATTATTGAATATATTCGATATTTTTTGCTCTGATTTATTTATTGTTAGACTTTTATCTTTCTTAACAATATTATTTTCAATTAAAAAATCTTTAACGATTTTTTTATAATAAGAATTTTTAGCATTATAATAATTTAACATTCGAGCCAAAAATGTAATTGTTTTAATAAGTCCCCCAATAGTTGCTAAAGAATTTTGTAATTTTAAATAATATTTATTAAATATAGAAATTTCACCAGTTAATGCAAAAGTTATAGAAAAAAAATTTCCAGGGACAGTACCATTTTCAAGATTTCTTAAATCAGTATCTATTCTTAAACTATGAAATTGATGAAAAATTTCTTCTGAATTTCTTGAAAAAATTATTCCATTATCTGAAAAGAATTCAATTGCCTTAAAATTAATCCATAATCTCTTATAAACAGAATAAGAAACTGGAATTCTTTCGCTTTTAACAGATATTGATTTCACATTTTTTTTATTTGATTCAACATTATAATTAATATATCTTAAATCTAAATAAGCATCATCTAAAATTTTTTGAATCATCTCTTTAGATAAACATTGGTTATTCATGGTATCATTATTACAAATATAAAATTCAAACTGAATGTAACTAAATGGATTATTGTCCCCATAAGCTCCAAAAAGTGTTAAATTTTCATCTCTAGGATCTATACAAAAGAAAGTTTCTAAATCTTCATTATGTATAAAATATTTTTTATACTCATTAAAATGTTCGTAAACATTACATTTTTTAAAAGTTAAATTTTGATAATGATGAACATCACTTAAGTTTGATGTAGTATACCAATAATTTAACTTAAGCTCATATAAGTTGTAATCTTTTAAAGGGACTGAGACTCTATCACTTATTCTAAATAGGATTGGAAGTTTATATGAATATAATAAATTGAAATTTGTGTCTTGTTTTGATGAAAAAATAACAGTTGCATCTTTTTGGAAAATTAATCTTATTAAGAAATAAAATGATATTAATGCTGATAATAATATTGCTATTGTACTTATAATACCTCCAAATATTGTTTTTAACCCTGTGTCTCCGTATTTGTTAAATGTGAAATGAGCTTCTTCATATAAAAAATCAATTTTCTTTATTATTCCCATATATTATTAAAACTATATTAAAATATTGTAATTAAAAAAAAATATGAAAAAGACAATTATTTTTTTCTTTTAACATTAATATATTATAAATTAAAATAATAGTATGATTTATCCTAAAAGAATTTTTCAAATAATTTATTATAAAATATTTTTATATATTAGTTAAATACATTAAAAAAATATAAATAAAAAAATGAATTAAAAAAGAATATAGTATTTTAATTAGGATTCAAAAAAATATTAAATTAGATTTTTCCTTCATTTTGACTTTAAATACTCTTTTTTTCCATTAAATCTAGAAAATGTTCTGAAGTTAATATGATTCATAAAAGAAATAAAGGAAAGTAATCTTTTTTTATTTATTAGAACAATTAATTATATTTAAAATCCTATATTAAATTATAGTATTTAAATATAAATATAATTTTGCTTTTTTTCTTTAATTGATTTTTGAATTATTTAACTTTTTATTATTATAAAAAATAAATAAATTAATTAATAAAAATAAAATTTTCTTTTAAATAAAAACTTATATAGTAATTTTATTATTATTTGCATCATAAGCAACATCTAAATTAATAAAGAAATCATTAATTCCTTTTAATTGTTTACTTTTAACTCTTCTAGAAAGAATTCTAATAGTAATTCTTAAAAAAACATAAACAATAAGAATAGATAAAATGACAATTAAAATAATATTAAAAACATTCCAAAAAGAAAAAGAAGAAGAAGTAATAAAATTTATTGAATTATCTTCTAAATTAAATAACATAGGATATTTCTTAAGAAAAACTTCTCCAAAAATAAATTTTTTTTTATTTGAATTATCATAAACAATTGAAAAATAATATTTATCATTAATTTTAATAAATAAATCTTTATAAGAGAATTTAAATTGTTGATTTTTATTATAAAAAATAATATCATGAAAATTTTCTAAGTCAACATCTTTTACACAATAATAATAAATATATTGTTTTGTAGAATCAAAATTATCAACAATACAAGTTTTGTTTTTTATTCTTTGTCCAAAAAAATTCAAATTTAATTGCCTCTGAAATTCTTCAGTTCCAAACATTCCAAAAATATTTATATCAAAATAAACATTAAAAGAATCTATTTCTAAATTTTTTTTATTTAAAGTTACTTTATCAATTTTAATATTCCATTCTAAATTATTTTCTTTGTTTTCAGAATATATTTTTTTATAACTTTTATTCGTTTCTCCTATTTTAATTTCTCCAATTTGTTTATTATTAACAAAATGTTCAAAATAATTTACATAAAAGAATTTCTTTTTTATATAATTTTTTTCTTTGAAAAAACTAATTAAATTTTTTTCATCATTTGAAATAGAAAAACCAATTGAAGAAGAATAGAAATTTTTATTTTCTTTTTGGTTATTAGCATTAAAAAAAGAAAAATCAGGAATTAAAGTTTCTTGATCATTAATAACAAATTTTATACTTTCTGAAGATAAAACTCCATTATTAAAAGGTAAATACTTTGTATCAATTGGTTTATTTAAATTTTTATAAGAAGAAGATTTTTCATAATTAAATTTTTTATTTTTGCTATCTGAAGAAATATAAAATGAAGGTTGAGAAAAATCTATTTTTGATTCTATTATTTGTATTGGAGTTCCTATGTTTAATTTATATACTATTTCATTTGAAAATAAAAGATCTAATATATTTTGTTCTGGATTTTTCTTTTCTATTGGTAATGTTATTTGACCTTTAATTATTGTTATTATTATTATTGTTATTGTTAATTTTAAAAGGATTTTTTTTTTCATTTTTTTAAATGAGTCAAATAATAATTATTATATTTAATTTATTTTAATATATACTAAAGTTATTGTTCCTATTTTATTTTTTTATTTATTTATTTGTTTTTTCAATGATTTTTTTAAATTGAAAATTTAAAAATGGAATTAAAAAAACAAAATTTTGATTTAAAAAGAAAAGAAAATAATATTGTAACTAGTTTAAAAAATATATCATTAAATCAAAATCAAATAGAATTAAATAATTTAAGTATAACAGAGCCAAATGAAAAATCAAAGAATGATATATATAATTGTATAATAGATTATTTATTAGAAACAAATAAAAAAATACAAAAAAATTTAAAAGAAACTCAAAATATAGATAATTTATTAGAAAATTTCCATAATAATGAAGAATATAATTTAAATAATAATAATAAATTGAATTATAAAGAAATTTCAAAACAAAATAAAGAAGATATATTAAAATCAATAAATAGAAAATCAGAAGAAAGAATGAAAAATTATAAATTAATATTTAAGAAAATAAATATAGAATTAAATAAAATAAAAGAAAATAAAACTCAAAGAATAGAAAATTTAAAAAATAATAATACATTATTTTATCCAAAAAAAATATTCGAAAGAAAAAAATTATTCAAAAGACAACAAACAACATCAGAATTAGAAAAATTAAGAAAGCAGAATTCTTTTCAAATTAATCTATTAAAAAAAAGATATAGTTTATCTTTTCATTGTTCAAGAATGAAAAATAAAAAATATACTCCTTTAAAAACAAATAATTCTTTAAATAAAAAAATATATTTAAGAAATGAAAAATTAACTCCTCTTCAAGTTTATACTACTTCTTTAATAACAAAAAAAATTATTAAAAAAATTAAAAGACCAATTTCTTCTTCTCCTGAATATTTCACTCAAAAAAATTTAAATAAAACTAAAAATAATTCTTATTTAGGTTATATTTGTAAAAACAAAAAAATTAAAATTATAAATAATATCCCTTTAAAAACTGATATTTCAGGAAAATACAAAATTAATGAAGCGTTAGTTAAAAAGTCTTTATCTAATAGAGGAAGTTTTATTAGAAAACATAATTTTTAACTTTTAAATAAGTTATTTAGATAAAAATATTTATAATAAAAGTAAATTATAAATTTAAATATTTTTTTTGTTTATAATTTAAAGGAAAAGATTAAATATTATTAATTAAAAAAAATATTAATTACAATTAAATGGTTTAAAAGATAAATATTCCTTAATTTATATTAATATTATTTTAATAAAAATACTATAAAACTATTATTAACTGATTAATATCAAATGAAAGATATTATATAAATTAAAAAGAAGTAAAATATTTTATTTTTAAATCATATAAAAACAAAATAAATATTAAATAATATATAAAACCTTTTTATATTAAAAATTTAATTAATCAATATCATTCTTACATAAAGTTTTAGTATAATCATTTTCAAAAAGAAATTCATGATCATATATTTTCATACATTTTCTACAAAAATTTTTAAATTTTTTAATAATTTTTTTATTCCTTGAAATTTTTTTTTTCATCATAATAATTTTTTCATATTGTTCTTCAATTTTTTCATCTAATAAAGAATTACTTAAAACATTATTATTTGTAATTGTTTCATTAAATGATTTACTTGGAGAAAGAGAAATAAAATTAGAAGAAATACAATTAGTATCTTTATTAAATTCAATTTGTTTTAAATTTAATTTTGGAATGAAATTTTTTTTATTATTTAATCCATCATCATCATCATGAGAATGAAAAGAAGAATTATTATTTTCTTTTGATTGTTTAAATAATTTTACTTTATCAGGATAATAAAATAAATTTAAATGATCTTTATTATTATTTCCTACAATACTCATTTCAGAAAAAGAAAATTCAAAATCTTTAAAAATTAAACTTTTATCTATATCACTATCATTTTCATTTTCATTTTCTCTTTCAGTTTCCCAAACAATTGTTTTTTCTGAAATTTGTTTTGAATTTAACATTTTTACATTTGAAGACATTATTTCTTTTTCTTTTATTAAATTTGAAACATTTATTTTTTCTTTATTTAAATTTTTTGATTCTTTCTGTAAATTCATTTGAAATAAATTTGATAATTTCAAAAAAAAAACATCACATGTTTCAATTAAATCTTTTTCTATATAAATTTCTTTAATTTTTTCTTGAATATAATTAAATTCTTTTAATTTTTGTTTATAATTTCTTATTATGTTATTTTTTAATTCTATTGTATTTGATAAAATAAATATTGTATCATTTAATACATTTAATTCTTCTTTTTCATTTTTTATTTCATTATTTAATTTATTTTCTAAATTATTTACTTTTGATTTTTCTAAATTAATTTCTTTTTTAAATTTATTATTTTTTTCTTCAATACTTTTATTTCTTTCTTTTAAATCTTTAATTAATATTTTTTTTTTTTTATTTGTTAATTTCCCTTTTACTAATAAATTTAAATTTTCTTTTGTGATTAAATTTTTTTCTGAAATATTTAAAATTTCTTCTTTCAAATGATCATTTAATTTAATTAAATCTCTTATTTTTTCTGCATTTTCACTAATAGATAATTTAACTTTTCTTCTTGAAGAAAGAATAGGAGTATAATTTAAAATAATATCATCACAAGAACCAAAAGTATTTCTCTGAGATTTCATTAAAATTATTTTCCAAAAAAAACAATTGTTTTTTAAATTAAATAAAAAAATATAAAAAATGTAATGAAAAAATCTTATAAAATAAATTTTTCTGAAAAAAAATCTTATTATATTAAAAAAAAAATATAATTTATATAAAAATGTCAGAAGAAAAATCTCCTTTTAAATTTTCAGATGTAAAAGCAGAATTTACATCATTAATAGATAGTATAATTTTAAAAAATTTAGAAGATCAAAAATATGATAAAGAAAAGACACCAGAAACTTTAAAAAAAATGGTAGAAGAAATAATAAATACAATAAAAGCAAAAGATATAAAATTTAAATTTATTTGTCAAGGTTCAATTTTTAAAAAAGGTTATCCTTCACTTTACGTTTCAAGTCATAGATTATTAGATCCTGAAACTGATGGTTCTTTAACTGTTAAATATGAAAACAATGAAGTTTTCTGTTTTATTAGTTTATATGGAATTGAACCTAATTTTGTTGAAATTGTTAAAAAAGAAGATAAGAAAGAATAAATGTTTATATTTGATATTATTTTTTTATTATTTACTTTTTTTATTTAAAAACCTTTAAAATAACAATTTATTTTTCATAACTTAAATATATTTTTTTTATTTTCATTATTTCGAAAAAAAAAGAATTTAAAAAGAAAAAAGTTTAAATGAAAAACTTTTTAATTTAAAAAACCTTTTAAAAAAACATTTTTTCATGAAAAGCAATTTTCGAAAATCAATTAATTTAAATATTATAAGCTTTTTTTCTAGCTTCTTCATAAGTCATATTAATACCAGAGCACATTTTTGCATTAGTAACACTAGAATTAGGTTTAACGACTTTAGAAAAAGTATGATTACAATTTTCAATTTGAACAGGAACATCATTTCCATATTTAATATTGAAATCAACAAAAGACCAAAAATTTTTATATGATTGATCAAAAGCTTGTTTTTGAACTGTGTCATCATGTAAAAGAATTCGAGAATCTAATCCTACAAATTTATTTATCATGTCTAAGGGAATTGGCTGTTTATAAACTTCGTTTGGATCATCTTTTCTTATTTCTGACATGTTGTTTAATGTTGATATGTATTGAGATCTCATTTTTTTTTAAGGTTATTTTTTTATTTTTTTGATGATGAAATTTTGAAAAAAGGAAATTTTTAATTTTTTTAAAGTTAAAAAATGGAAAATGAATTTTGTTTTGTTTTAATTATTATTTATAAATATTTATTTCATATTAATTTTATAGTTTATTTATTTATTAATATGAATATTTAGTTTTTGTATCTATATTGAATATATAATTTTTATTTATATAATATTTTCAAGTATATAAAAACATATAAATTATTTATATAGCAAAAAATTTAATGAAAAAAAAAATAAATATTTTTCAAAGAAAAAAAATAACTATTTAGTTTTTAAAAAAAAGAAAAAAAATAAAAATTAATAAACAATTATTAAACACTTTAACAAAAATATTAATCATCTTCTTCTTCATCATCATCATCAAGATTATTTTTTTTTAAATTTTCTTTACAAAAAGCACATTTTCCACAATCACATTTTTTTTTTGAGTTTTTATTACTTTTACTTTTACTTTTAGTTTTTTTTTTATTATCAGAATCATCATCATCATCATCATTTTTTTTACTTTTTGTGATTTTTTCTTCATATTCCAATCTATTTTTTTCATAAATATCTTGATACATTTTTTTCTTTGATTTAGATAACTTTTTCCATCTTTTTCCTATTTCTTTTAAAGTTAAAGGATCTCCTCCTTCTTTTTCATTTTCTTCTCTTTCATCTTGTGCAAATAACATAAAGTTTGTTAATGGTTTTTTTATTGCACTTTTTGATTTTGATTTCGAACGTCTTTTTTTCTTTGATGATCTTGATTTTTTTGCTCTGTTCATTTATTTTAATTTTAAAAAAAAATTTTTATTCTAACAGGGTATCAATAATTAAAATTATTTATTATCATAATTTTTTTTTTTATATAAAAATTATTATTTTCAATTAAATAAAGTAATAAAAAAAATATAAATTAAAATATATGAATTAGTAAAAAATTAATTTATAAAAAATTTTTGCTTATGTAAAACATATTTAAATAATATTAAGGTTTAATATGATATTTTTTTTCAAATTCTTTTAAAGTTAATCCATTAGTAAACATTAATTTTCCATTTCCTGAATGAGAATAATTAGAATCATCAATTCTATATTTTTTTCTTGTAAATTTACAATTTTCCATTATTGCTTTACTTAAATTTTCTAAATCATTTTTTAAATATTCAATTCCATTGATTTTTATTTTTTCTTCTGGTTTTTTTACAAATAAATCTTCATTATCATTTGAAAAAGAATTATTTAAATTTTCTTCATTTTTATTTTTTGTTTCAATTAAAGGAAAATTTTTTTTTTTATTTGAAAAAGCCATTAATTTAATTTTATCAAAATTTATTTGTTCTTTTTTTGTTAATTTAGGTTTTTGTTCTTTTAATCCTTGAATAAATAAATCTATATTATCTAAAGATTTTATTATATTGTCTTCTTTTATATTTTGCTTTGAATTATTTATTAAATTGATTATATCATTAGGACTTGAAAGATTAAAATTATTTTTTGGAGTATAATTTTCTTCTTCATTAGTTTTTTGAAAAGATTTTAAAAAAGTTTTTTTTATTTTATATTTTTTATTTTTTTTTTCTAAATTTGAATCATTATTATTTTCTTCATTAAAAGTTTTATTAAATCTTTTAGGTAAAAAACATGAATTTTTAAAAATAGAATAATGTTCAATTGCATTAAAATAAGTTTTATTATATAAATCAGAATGTAAATTTTTAGCATTAGAATTATCAACTCTTTTTTTAACATTTTTATTTTTATTAAATTTATTATTTTTTTCATTTTTAGAAATATGATTAATTTCTTCTAAAATTTCTTCAATTGATTTAACATTATTTTCATTATCATTTAATTTATTTCCTGTGGAATCATTTTGAATTATTTTTGCTTTTACTAAATTATTTAATTGATTTTCAATTATTTTTTTTGATTTTTTACCTGCTTGACTTGGTCTATAATTACTTAAAACATTATATATTCTTTCTAAATCAGTTCTTGCTCTAAATCTCATTTCAGGTTGAGAAATATTTGATTTTTTAATATTATTATTATCTGAACTATTAAAATTATTGTTATTATTATTTATAATATTATTATATGAATTATTATATGAACTATTTATTGTTTTATTTAAATAATTTTTATTTAGTTTTTCTAAAGACAATGAATTATGATAATTATGGAAATTATTTTCTGTAAAAAATTTTTCTCTTTCTTCATATTCTTTATATTTATTTATTTTATCTCTATCTTTATGATATAAATTATTTGTGAAACCTTTATGAAATAATATTTTATTACTTTCTTCAAATAATAATTCTTCTCTTGTTGTTGAAAAAGGTTTTTTTATTTCTCTTAATAATATTGGTTTTTCTGCCATTTGATATATAAAATTTTGAATTCTTTTTTCATAATTTTTTGTAAATTTTTCCATTCTTTTTTCCCTTTTTTTAAGATCTCTTTTCTCTTTTTCTTTTTCTTTTTCTTCTTCTTCTAATTTTTCTTTTCTTTTTAAATCTGTGTAATAGTTATACATTTATTTATAAATTAGAATATTTTTTATTAAAATTTATAATTTTGTAAAATTATATTTATTATATTTAAAAATCTTTTATTTATTTTATCTTTAAAATTGATTAAACATAAGAAAATTATATTTAAAAAATTACTTAAAAAACCAAATTAAAAAAAATGAAAATTTTATAATAATTTTTTAATATATAAGGCAGTTTTTTTTATAACAATTTTTTAATATTTAAAGAGGATAAAAAATAAAAGAAATTAAAAAAAAATGGGGAAAAAAAAATTAAAACTTCGAGGAATACCGAAAAAAAAAAAAGAAACAAAAAATTCAAATTCACCAATAATTGAAGGAATAACATATGAAAATATAAAATATATAAAAAATGATCATAAAGAAAGAATAATATATTTTTCCTTAACAAGAAATAAAAAAAATATAATATTATCATCAGAAAATAAAATAACTTTACATTCAATAAATACATATGAAAAATTATCAGAGAAAAAAAAATTGAAATATCCAATAAAAAAAGTATTAGAATTAGAAAATGAGGAAATAATACTGGTAACAGATTTAGAATATTTTTTTTTAAAAATAAATGAAGAAAACAATTTTGAAGAAATAAAATATATTCAATATAATTTTCCTCAAAAAACAACAGGTCTTTTTCAAGTAAATGAAGAATTAATTGCAATAGGAAAAGAATCTGCTATTTTTTTTTATGATTTTAATAAATTTGAAAATATTATTACTTTAACTCCTCAGAATTATGTTAATTCTTGTGTTCAATTAAATAATATTGAATTAATGATGTTATTATATGATGATTCTCTTTCTTTTTATAATTTATTAACTTATGATCAAGTTAAATTTATTCAATTTAATAATAAAGAATTTAGAAATTTTCTTTTTTTAGATAATGAAGATAAAAATATTTTATTTTATTATAAAAATTTCATTGAAATTTATAACATCGAAAATGATTCCGAAAATTTAATTCAAACAAAAAATACAATTAGTTGTATTATTAAATTAAAAGAAAAAAAGTTTATTGTTGTTGGAGAAGTTAATGGAAATATTTCTATTTATAATTTAGATAATTATCAAAATGTTTTTACTTTTCAAATAAGTAATGGAAAAATTGATTTTATTTTAGAATTATCAAATGAAAGGATTTTATTTAATGATGATAAAAATAAAATTATTTTAGCAAATTATATCAAAGGAACTATTTATATTAAAAAGAAAATAAGAAAATTAAATGCAATTAATAAAGGAATTTTAATGGATAATAAAGATTTAGTTTTAGTATCTTCTAATAATTTTATTATTTTAAATTAATTATAAAATATTTTTCTTTTTATTTCATTAATTGTTCATTTAATTCTCTTAAAGTTTCATTTATATTTGATTCTTCAATATTAAAGGAATTCCTTTTCATACTATTATTATTATCTATTTTAATTTCACTTATATTATTTATATTTATATTCAAATCTTCTAAATTAGAAAAAGGTAGTAAAAATTCCTTATCATTTATTTCACTTATAATTATTTCATTATTGTTTATTTTATCTTGTTTTATTTCATTATTTAATAATTCTATTTCTACATGTTTTATATTTGATATTATTAATTTTTTTTCCTTTAATTCTTCATATGAATATATTACATTCATATATTTTTGATCATTTACATATATTTCCAATTTTGTTGCATCAAAACCATATTGTCTTTCAAAGTTACTTACTAACATTTCAAATGAACAATCATTATCGTCTTTTAACTCTAATATATATTTATTATTTTTTTTATCTCTAAAAACTAATTTTGCT
This sequence comes from Isotricha intestinalis, assembly GCA_023807065.1. NCBI lineage: Eukaryota > Ciliophora > Litostomatea > Vestibuliferida > Isotrichidae > Isotricha > Isotricha intestinalis. Next base: position 21,464 of record JAJJLU010000022.1, read on the forward strand.
TTTTCTTCCTCATTCATTTTTTTATTATTATTAATTTAACTTTTATTGATTTTTAATTGTGGAAATAAAAAAAAATAAAAATAAAGAATGTATTTTTTTATATTTGAAAAGGATAAAAATTATTAAGAAGTAAGATGAAACTAAATATTATTAATAAAGAAAAAGATTAATTGAATAAAAATATAAGAAAAAAATAATTTTTTTAAAATGGAATCAAATATAAAATTAGAATTATTTGAAATAATAGAATTAAAATATGGAGATCCAATAAATAGTATTTCTTTAACATTAAATGAATTAATTTTTGGTACAATGATGGGACAAATATCATATTATAATTTAAATAAAAAAAGTTTAAAAATAATTTCAGAATTAAATGATGATTTTATTTCAGGAACTTCTTTTTCAAACAATTTAAAAGAATTTTATATTTCAATTGGAGATGAAAAAATAATTGAATTTAATAAAGAAAATTTTTCATACAAAATTTTTAATAATTATGATAATGAAGAAATTCATAATAATTTTTGTAATTCTTGTTTTACTTTATTAGATGAAAATAAACTTTTAATGTTATTTTTAATTGAAAATAATGATGAAGATCCTATTCGAAATTATGATTGTAATTATATTTTTAAAACAATTATTAATGGAAATGAAGAAAAAAAAAATGGAAATATTAATATTAGTAATTATATTGTTCCTTTTGATTTTAAAAATAATAATTTTATTTTTTTAGAATTTTTAACTGATAATAAAAGAAATTTAAAAATTAATAATTTTCAAAATAATGAAATAAAAATTTTGGAAATTGATAAATTTTTCGGTCATATTTCTTTTATAAAATTTCTCAAAGATGATTTATTATTAATTGTTAGAAATTATAATATCATTAGTATTTATGATCAATTTTTAATTTGCTCTGCTTTATATAATCATTCTTGTGAAATTAATTCTATTGATTTTTATTATGATAATCAACAAGATTTACATATTGCTTTTTTGGATGAAAGAGGAAATATAACTGAAGGGATTTTTGATAAGGATTCTGAAAAATTTATCATTTTATTTTCTTCTGATTTAAATTCAAATAATGAAATTAATGAAATTTTAAGAAAAAAAGGATTATTTAATATGGAATATCCTTATCATATAAAATGTAATATTAAATATATTACTGTAACAACAGATAATTCTTTAGTAATATTTAAAAAAGTATAAATGAAATAAAAAATATATAGATTGAAATGTAAAAATAATTTTAAAAAAAGAATAAATAAATTTCTAAATAAAAAATGAAAGAACCTTTCGATCAACAAATAAATTTTCTAAATTATCTTCAATGCAAAAAATACCCTTTTTCATCTCCACTAAAAAATCCTTTACTCCCTCTTTCGTCTTCATCCCCTTCCTGGATTCAATTGCCTACATCATCCACATTCCCAGATCGTAATATTTGTACAGAATGTATCACAGATACTATAAAATCTCCAGACAAACGTCCAGTGAACTGTATAAAAATGTTTCAAAATTCAAAAAAACTCCTTTTTGGAACAACAAATGGTTCCCTAGTCACTTGTGACATTTATAATTCCTTCTCTTTGACAAACTCATTCCAGTTAACTCCCCAGACTGCATTTCGAGCTCTCCAGTTTACAAAGAAAGAGTCATATATAGTAACTGGAGACGGTTCTGGGAAGGTGACATACTTCACATATCCAATAAAGAAGCTCAAGGAGTTTTTCCCTCACACTGCAACAATAACAGATATTGCATTCTCAATAAACGACCAGAAATTCATAACAAGTTCAGATGATAAGACGTCAAAAATCATCGACTTTTACTCTGGGAACGCGGACATCTCATTTAAGGGACATTTAAGTGATGTAAAGTCATGTGATTGGAATCCTTATAAGAATCTAGTTGTGTCTGGCGGTAAGGATCACATCATAAAGGTTTGGGATCCATCATCAGGAGAGGAGATTGCCACTCTTCATGCACATAATGATTCAATAAATAGATTAAGGTTCAATAAGAATGGGAATTGGCTTTTAAGTGCAAGTAAGGATCATACTTTGAAAGTCACTGATATTAGAGTCATGAAAGAAATTCAAAGTTTTAAAGGACATGATAAGGAAGTTAATACTGTTTGTTGGCATCCTGTTAATGAAGAAATTTTTTGTAGTGCTGGTATTGATAAGAGTATTATTTATTGGAAAGTTGGACAAAGTAAAAATTATACAGTGAGGAATGCACATGATAAAGAAATTTTCGATTTATGTTTTAATAATACTGGAACTTTACTTGCTAGTGCTAGTAATGATATGAGTTTAAAATTTTGGAAAAGAAAAAATGGGAAAGAAATTATTGTTTAAATTTTTGATTCTTTTTCAAAGGAGGTATTTTGGAAATTGTTTTTGATGATAAATTTTTTTAATTTAATATGCTTTTTATTTATTTTATTTTTAAAAATATTAATAATATAATTTTATCAGAATTTTCTAATTATTTTTATTTCAATAATCAGAATATAATTTATTAATTTATTATTTAATTATATCATAAAATTATCTTAAACATATTGGTATAATAAAATATAAGAAAAAGAAATATTATCAGAAATTATGAAAAACATATATTATTATTCAAAATGATAAATTTTTTCATCTTTTGTTGAAAAAATTTCAGACTTATCATTATTAGGACAAAAAAAATTTAACTTTTAATGAAATATTTATAAGAATGTAAAAATAATAAAAGAGTATGATGATGAAAGATAATTTTCATATAAATTATAATATTTTTATGATAGTAACTAATGAATTATATTATAAAAGACTAATATTTTTTAGAATTTCAATGAAATGAATTATTTTGTTCTTAGGAATTTATATGTATTTTTTTTATAAAATTAAAAATCCTAAAAAAAAATTAATAAATCTTTATATTAAAAAATTAATTTTTAACAGTAATAATATAATTAAAAAATATTTATAATGTGAAGAAAGAAAAGATTAAGATTAATATATGAATTAATATTTATTTATAATTATTAATGTTATATTTATTATCCAATATTATTATTTTTTAATTATAAAGTTTATTATATGTAAAAAACATTAATATTATAAATCTTCATCTGATTGAAATATCAAATCATTAAAATTAATATTTAAAATAGAAGGATCATAAATAAATTTTTTGCTTTTTTTAACATGACTTGTAGAAAAATTTCTTTGGAATTTTTTTCTAGGTAAGAAATAAATTTTATTATCTCTAATTTGTATTTTTTCTTTTAATTTTTGTAATTTTTTACTTTCTTCTTCTTTTTGTTTTTTTGTTTTTTCGATTTTTTTATTTTTTTCAATATCACTTTGAATTTTTTTATATAATTGAAAATAAAATTTTTGACTTTGATAAAATTGAATTTTAGAAATTAAATAATCAATAATTATTTCTATTTTAGATAAAAGACCTAAAATTTCACTTTCTTTAGAATTTATTTTTCTTATGATTAAAATATCATTTTCAATTATTTGATTTATATTTATTTGAGAACAAGTTTGATATAAATTCATTATTGAATTATATAAATTATAATTTTTTTTTTTTGAAAAAATTGATGTTGTGTCAAAAATACTTTTTCTTGAATTTTTCCTTTTAATTTTTGTTTTTAATAAAGAATTTTGAAGAAAAATTTTTAAAGTTTGAATTTCTTGATTTAAAAATTCAAATTTTTTTTTTTGGTTTTTTAAAATAATTTCCTTTTCTTCAATGTCTTCATTTTCAATTTTTAATTCATGATAATTTTCTTTTTCAATTTCTTCTTTTTCTTTTTTTAAAAATTTAATTTGTAAATTAATTTGATTATATTCATCAATGAATTTAATAATTTCAATTTCGAATTTTTTTATTTTTTCTAAAAATTCTTCAGGAGAAGAAAAAATTAAATTATATTTATAACTCCTAATTCTTTGAGCTTCTTTTAAAGAAATATTTTTATAAGTATTTATAAAAGTAGATTTACTTAATAAAAGTTTATCTAAATTTCCTAAACTTTTTCTAGTTGATCTTCTTTTATAAATTTTTTTTGTCGTTTGTCTTTTATAAATTTTTTTTTCTATATTTTCTTCACTGGAAAAATTAGAAGGATTACTAAAAATTTTTGTAATATTTTCTTCTGTTTCTTCTATTAATAATTTATAATGAGAAGGTAAATTTATTTTTTTTTCTTTAACTAAAATTTGAAAAAAAATCCATCTTACAATATTATGTTTTTCATATAATATTTTTTTTATTTGATTTTCAATTTGAGATATTTCATTTTTTTGTTTTAATATTTCTTCTATTAAATTATTGTTTTTTTCTTTTTCTATTTCTCTTTGATTTGTTAATTCTCTTATGTAATCATTAAATTTTTGAATAAATTTTTCATTAAATAATTTATTATTTTTTTTCATTGATAAAATCACATTTTCTATTCTTTCATAATTATTTTCATTTATTTCTTTTAAACGAATTGTTCTTTCTTTTTTTATATCTATTGTATATTTGTTTAATATTATTTCTCTTGTTTTTTTTATTGTGTTTTGTTTACATTCTTTTTTTTCTTTTAACTTATTTAATTTAAAATTTATTAATGTTTTCGAATAAAAATGTTTTTTTGATTTATTTCTTGAAAGATTATTTTTTGATTCAAATAAAGTTAAAATATTTGAATTTTTTTCTTTTGTTTTTTTTTCTGAAGAATTATTATTTAAATTAAATAAAACTTTATTTTTTAAATTTCTTTCTGTTTGAATTGTTTTAAAAGGAGTTTCAGTTAAATAAAAATTACTATTAAAAGTATAATTAAAAATATTATTATTTGAATTATTATTAAAAGTATTTCTTGAAAAATTTATATTGTTATTAATTATTATATTTTTATTTAATAATTTTTTTCGATTTTCTCTTCTTGATAAAGGTCTTATTGAAGTATTCATTGTTGTTAAAGTTATATAATTTGAAAGAAAAGGATATTCAGAATTATTTTTTTTTTGAGTTGTTATTGTTAAAAAACTATTTTTTCTTTTATTTTCTTCTGATAATTTTCTTTCTTTTTCTCTTCTTTCAAATAAAAATATATTTGAATATTTTAAATTCTGAATTTTCTCAACTTCTATTTTTTTCATTTTTATATTTTTAAAAATTGAATTTTTTTTTTATTTATTTTTTATTTTCAATATGTTTTTGTTTTTTAATTTAATTTTTTTAATTAGTTTTCTTTATAAATGTTGGAATCAAAATTAAAAAAAAGAAATTTTACAAAAACAAATATTTTATCGAAAGAAAAAAAGAATGAAACTGAATTATTAGAAAAAAATAATTCATTTAATTTAATAGATTATTTTCTTAAATATTGTAAAAAAGAAAATCAATTTTCTTCAGAAATTTTACCACAAATTCCAAAAGAAAAAATAGCAATTCAAAAGAGAAATAAATCAGAATATAAAATAAAAACATTTTATACTTTAAAAAAACCAAAAAAATTAATTTATGAAGATTTAAATAATAAATATATTATAGGAAAATTAATAACAAAAATAAGAAATGGAAATATAAGAAAATGTAAAAATAAAATAAATGGAATGAATTACTTAATAAAAATATATGATGAAAATGAAAAAGAAAAAAAAAAATTAATCGAAAAAGAAATTTTATTAATGAAAGAATTATTTCATCCTAATATAATTAAATTTATAGAAAAAATAAAAATAGAATCAAATACTTTTATTATTATGGAATATTTTAAAGGAAAAACTTTATTAAATTTTATAAGAAACCAAAGAAAAAAAAAATTAAATGAAATTCAATCAAAAAGAATTTTATTTCAGTTAATTTCAGCTTTAAATTATTTACATAAAAATAATATTTGTCATAGAAATTTAAATTTAAATAATATATTAATAGATGAAAAATTTAACATTAAAATCATTGATTTAGGATTTTTAAATGAGAAAATTAATTTAAATTTAAATGATGAAAATTTAAATTTTTTTCCTCCTGAAATTTTAAACGTTCAAGATTATATTAATTTTTCTTCTGATATTTGGAATATTGGAATTATTTTATATTTTATTTTATGTGGTTATTTACCTTTTAATAATAAAAATAAAAGTGAATTAATTGATAATATTAATAATGCTAATTTTTTTTTACCTCAAAATTTATCTTTTGGTGTTAAAGAATTAATTAAAAAAATGATTTGTGTTAATCCTATTAGTAGAATTTCTATGAATAATATTTTAAGAAATGATTGGCTTTTAAATATGTAAATTTTATTTATTTTATTTTATCTATTTTTTTTTTCTTTATTAGCTTTTAATGGTTATTTTTTTTTAGAATTATAATTTATATATTATGTATTTTTATATGAAAATATAGTTCATAAATTTTTTTATAAATTTTTTTTAAATAAATAATTATTTGTTTATTTAATGGTAAAAAAATTAAAATATTACAAATACAATTTTACTATATTAAATTTTTAAATATATAAATAAATAATAAAAACATAACCTAATAAAACAATTATTTATAAATAATTTGTTGATTGATAAAAATAGAAAGTTTTTGATGATTATTAATTAATTTAGAAAGTAATTTAATTCCGAAACTTAATTTTTGAATTTGATGAAAATGATTTCCAATAACTTTTAAAAGAAAATCATAGGTGTGATTATCAGAAACAAAAAGTGCTTTTTGAATAATATAATTTCCAAAAGGATTAGTAATTAATTCTAAAATATTATCTTCTTTTTCAATAATTTTATTAAGTAATAATATATGAATTTCTTTACAATGATATTCTAAGCATTTTTCAATTGCATTCGAAGAATATTTTGTTTTACAAATATTTAATAAATTAGGTAGAATAGATTTAATTGTTTTAATTTTTAACTCTAAATTTTCATTTTCTATTATATATTGAAATATATAAGTACCATATTGTTTAGATAATAAAATAAAAATATTTTTAAAAAATAAATCCAATATTTTTTCCCTTATTTTTTCAGGAGAAATTTGAAGACACTTTTGAATAGTACAAACACCGAATTTATTAGTTGAAATTAAAATAAAATTATTTAAAATATAATTATATATTAATTCATTTTTCGGATATGAAATTTTTTCTATGAATTTTTGTATAATGTGATTTCCATGAGAAGTTAAAATTAATTTATCTATTGATTGAAATAAAATATTATTAAAATGATTATATATAATTTCTTTATTTTCTATTATTATTATTAATTTTTGAATTACTCTTGTTCCGAAAGAGTTTATTCCTATTAAATAAAAATTATCTTTTATTAAATTTAAAAAAATTTGTAAATTTTCATCGTTTAAAACTTCTAATAATACTTGAAATAAATAATTTCCAAATTGATCACAAATTAAATTAAAAAAATCTTTTTTTGAATAATTTTGATAAAGATTTGGAAAAAAATATTGATTAGAATATTGAATATCATTTTTTAATTTTTTTTGTAAATTTCTACTTAAATTTTGATCTAAAATAAAATAAGGAGAAAATATATTTATTTCATTTATATATTTATTTTGATTTTCTTCATTTGAATTTGAATTTGTTTTTTCTGAAATGTAATCATCTTCTTCTTTATTAATTTTTTCTTTTTGCTCACATAAATTTTTATTTATACATGAATCTAAATATTTGTTATAATAATTCTTTTGTTCATTTATCATATATTCTAAAAAACTATATTTTATTATTTTTTTTATTTACTAATTATATATTTTTGGATTTTTTTCTTCTTCTTCTTCTTTCAATTCTTCTTTTTTTTTAAAATATTCTGATTTTAAAATGTAATTTTTTCTTTCTTTTATTTTTTTTTCAAGAATTTTTTCGGTATCTAACATTTTATAATTTTATTTATTAATATTTTTTATTTTTTTATGTTTATATATTCTTGATGTAAAGATTGTTTTTTTATTATTTTAAAAATTATAAAAAAATATAATTTTAAATAAATTATTTTATTGATATTTATTTTTTATGAAAACATTAATTCAATCCAAAAAAAAATAAAATATTATTTTCTTTTAATATTTCATTTTGAATTATTGTTTTTATTTTTATGGTTTTATAATTTCTTTATTGAAGATATTTAAAAAATATTATATTTTAGAAAAAATATTTTTATCATAAAAAAAAACTACTTGTTCAAGTTGTAATTTCCATTTTTTTCTTTGATATAATTAATTTAGTTTTATTTGAATAATAAGAATTATATTAAATTTTCAATGAAAATATTTTTTTAAATCAGATATAAAACATAAAATTCATATAAATAAAAATAATATTATTAAGTTCCCAAAAAAAAAAAATATAATATAATAAAAATCTAAATTCCAGGAAGAATATAATCTTTCCCTAAAACTTGTGATTTAATAATAGTAGATTCATTGGTAGCTTCTTTTCCCTTATAAAACATAGGTAAAATAATTGTAGAAAATTGTTTAGATTTAATAAATCCATCCATACTATCATGTATCATATTATTAAATCTTACTTCTTTTCCAATTTGATTTATATTTATTATTATTTGAGGATCACAAATATAACAAAGAAAAAAAATTTTGGATGTTTCTTCTAAAAATTCTTTTATTATTTTATTATTTGAATTTAAATTTAATTTCTTATTAATTTCAATAATTATATTTTTATAATTTATCATCTTTTGATATTCATTAAAATATATTTTCCAATTTGATTGATATGCTTTTCTTAAAACATTATCTATTGGTTCATATAAAAAATCAATAAATAATGTTTGTTTAATAATATTTTCAATAGGAGAAAAATAATTAAATGTTATTTCTGAAATTTTAATAAAAATAGTTTTAAAGAAAAAAATAACTCCTTCTAAATTTAAATTCGGTTGAAGAACATCAAAAAAAATATCTTGACATAATAATTTAATATAATCATTTATTTTTATTTGAAGTTCAGTTAACATTGGAAAAGAATTTGAAGTATTAGAATTTATTCCAGGAATCATTTCATGAATATTATTTTTTAAATTTTCTATTTCTTTTGTTAACACTTTATTCTCTTCTTCTAATAAAACATTTTCTTCATATATTAAACGTAATTTTGTATTTATTTTATATCTCATTTCTTTATATGGAACTTCATTATCTATAAATTTTTTTTATATTATATTTTTACATTCTGAATCATCATCAAAAATAAAATCATTTGATGATGATTTTTGAGTTGAATATGATGAACTTGCTGTTTTTTTTGACATTTTATTTTTCAGGAAATTCAAAATTAATTTTTTTTTTTTTTAATAATTTTAAAAATTAAATTTATGGTTTATATAAATTGTTTTATGTATATATGTTATTTTTTATTAATCATATTTTTTTTTTTAGTTAAAATTTACTAAATTTGAAAAAGGGTCTTTTACTTTTCTTGTTGAATTACTTCCTAAATCTAATGTATAAATTGAGTTATTGTTTGTTTTTGGTTTTGTGTTATTTAATTCTTTTTGAAAATATTCCATGTTAAAAGATGGTTGATTTTTATTTTGAGGTTTATTTAAATTATTATTAATCATATTATTATTGTTAAAATTATTATTATTGTTAAAATTATTATTATTGTTAAAATTATTGTTATTGTTAAAATTATTATTATTGGTAAAATTATTATTTATCATTCCATTATTATAATTATTATTATTAAAGTTATTATTCATTCCATAATTATTAAAATTATTGTTATTAAATGCAAACATATTATTATTTATATTATAATTTATGTTATTGTTAAACATTGGATAATTATTATTTATCATTCCATTATTATAATTATTATTATTAAAGTTATTATTCATATTATTATTATTATTATTATTGGTATAAGCTTGTTGAATATTATTTAATAAATTATTTGATTTTTGATCTTCTTGTGTAACAACATTAAAAACATCTAATAAATTTTTATCATTATTATTTTTCGAAGGAGCAGTATTTAAAACTTGTTTTGAATATTCACTATTATTATTAACATCAAATAAATCAAATTTTACTCCTTCACTTTTATTATTATTATTATTATTATTATTATTATTATTATTAGTATTATCATCTTCAACTTCTTCAAAATCATCTTCATCATCATCATCATTATTATTTTTTTTATTATTATCACTATCATTTTCATCTTCTTCTTCTTCATTTTCTTCATTATCAGAATCTCCTTTAAATTTACCAGCAATGATTAATGACATTGGGTCTTTTTTTTTTTTATTAACCCATTTTTTTTTTTCATATTTATTTCTAATAAAATCTTGACATAAATAATTATCTTTTTGTATTTTTTTAAAATCGAAATTTTTTAAATGATACTCCCAATATTTATTAGCAATTTTATTATTAATTTTTTTAAAGTATTTTAAAGTCTTTTTATCCCATAAATCTAAATTAATAGATTTTATTTTTGTAATATGAACTCCAATTTCTCTATGACAACCTGAACAATTAATACATATAAAAACTCCTAAATTTATACTTGCCCATGATGGAGATGGTCTTTTACAATCTGCGCATAATTTATTTTCTGGTTTTTTTAACATTTTTTGAATTGTTTCTATTTGATTTTGCAAAAGTTCGTTTTTTGACATTTTTTTTTTTTTTTTTATTATATTTAGTATATTTTTTTTTAATATTCTTTTATTTTTTTTAAAAGTTTTTTTTGTTGTTTAGAAAATTATTTTTTTTATTTTAATTACAAAAAAACTGTTTTATAAATTATTTTTTAATATTATTCAATTGATTTAATTCAATAGAAATAGTATTCAATTCACTTAAAACATTATCATAATTACAAGAACTTATATTATTATCTTTATTATATAAAGAAGAATGATTATTATCTTTATTATATTTATTTAAAAGATATTTTTTTCTTCTTTCATTAAATTTTAAAGAGCCTTTTCCAATTGATTTACTTGAAGAACTTGAAGAAAAAGAACTTTCAAAAATTGAATTTGATTGACTAATATTTTTTTCAGATATTAAATTTGCACTTACTGTTTTAACATAAAAATCTTTTTTAATGTGAATTGGTTTTATTTGTTTTGTTGAATGAAAAGATTCTGATAAATTTTCTTTTATTTTTTTATTACTTAATATATTTAAATTTAATTCTTTCTTTTTATTTGATTCTGGTCTTTTCTTTTTAAATATTTTTTTTTCTGATTCTTCATTTAAATTTAATATTATTTTTTTATGTTTGTTTTCTTTGTTTTTTATTTTTTGATTTTTTGATTTTGAATTTGTTAAATTATTATTTTTTTGATTTCTTTGTTTTTTATTTGGTAATTTTTTATTTTGTAATTTTAAATCTATATTTTCTTGAATTTTTTCTTCTTCTTTCATTTTTTTAGATATTAAATTTAAATGTTGAGAGTTTTCATTATTTTTTTTTATAAATTTTGGTTTGAAAGAAAATGGTTTTTTTGTTCTTGGAGATGAAAAAACATCATTTTTCATTTTTTTATTTTATGAATATTAAATAAAAAAAAATAATATATTTTTTTAAAACTATTATTAATTTTATTTAAAAATAAATATATAATTTACTTTATTTTTTCTTTTTATTTCATTAACAAAATTTATTCCAACTCAAATTTAAATTTCTTTTTAGTGTGAAGAATAAATATTAATCATATTAATTTTTTCTTCAATAACATTAATCATTTTTTCACAAGTCCATAAACAATTATCACAAATTTTTTTACTATTAGTAATTCCTAAAAAATCTAAAATATCTTTTATAAAAAAAACAAATAAACCTGTTGTTCCACAAATTTTAGAAAAATAACTTGGACTGATTATATTAACTTTTCCTTCAACGATATGAATAATTTTATAAATATTTTGAGGTGATAAATCTAAATTTTCTTGAATATTTTTTAATAAAAAATCTCCTGTTTTTCCTTTTGTTTCTTTTATAAAATAATTACAAGTTTTTTCCCAAAAAATTTCTTTGTTTTTTTCTTTTGATAAATCATTATTTATTAATTGAAAATAAATATAATAAATTAATAATATTTCATCAGAAGGAATTTTTTTATCTGTAAATAATTTATTTAATAACGGTTGATTTAATAAGTTTATTGCTTTTAAAGATCCTTTTGATAGATTTAATTTTAATATTTTTTCTGTTGAAATTAAATTCTTTTCTTTTTTAAATATATTTACTTTATTTTCATATTTTTCTTTTTCTTTATTTAAATTTTGTAATATTACTTCATTGACTTTTTGATTAAAAAATTGAGAAACTAATTTTAAATGAATGAAATCATCAATGTTTAAAAATTTTAAAATTTGATTGAGATTAAATTTTTTTTGAAATTGTAAAAAATTAAAATAAGAAAAATGATAATTTTCTTCTATTTCATTTGAATTTAATAAAAAATTATTTTTTTGAAAATCCATTTCTGTAATTGGAGAAATTAATAAAGGATCATTTTCATTAAAAAAAAATCCACTTTGAATTGTTGATTCCATTGTTAAAAGTTTATTTTCATCAAAAGTTTTACTTAAAATTTCAGAATTTTGAATTTGACTTAATGAATTATTTATTTTATCTTTTGATATTGATAATAAATTATTATTTGAATTTTTAGATTTTGGATTTTGTTTTATTAAGGATTTATTTATTATATTCTTTTTATTTATTTGTCTTTCTGTTTTTGATCTTTTTAAACTTTTTTGAAAATTTAAAGTTTTATTTGTTTTTATATTATTGTTTTTCTCTAATTTTTTATTCATTTTTTGATTCAATAAATTCCCATTTGATTTACTTTTTATCATTTTCTCATTTTTTATCTGTGTTTTATTTATTATATTTTTATTTGATTTTGCTATTATTGTCTTTTTTAAATCTTTTGATGATAAATATGAAATTGTGTTTCTTCTATTTTTTATTTCTTCTTTTTCTTGAATATTTTTTTGAATATTATTTGTTATTGAATTTACTATACTTGATGTTTGAATTAATATTGCAAATTGCTCATTTGTTTTTAATTCTAAATTTTTTAATTTTTCATCAAATTTTTTTCTTAGTAAATTTATTAATATATCTTTTTTATATTGAGGAATATTATCTTTCATTTTTAAAATGAATATTAAATTATCAGAATAAAAAATTAAAAATTTTTTTTAAATTATCTTAAAAAGATAAAAATTATTTTTTTCATTCATTTCGTAATATGGTAAAAACATATCTTCGATTTGATTTGACTTCTACATTAGGTCAAATAACATCAAATTCATCAAATATAGTAATTTCAAAATCAAAGAAAGTAATATATTCATCATGCAATGATTATATATTAAGTTTTGATTTAAAAACAGGACTTCCAATTTTAAAATTAACAGAACAAAAAAAAAAAATTACTTGTTTAGCTATTTGTAATAATTATTTAGCTGTTGGTTATGAAAATGGTTCTGTTTATTTAATTGATATTTCTCTTTCAAATAATGAAATTAAATTTAGTAATAAAAAATACTTTATTCATAAAAGTTCTATTACTTCTTTAAATTTTAATTCTGATGAATCTTTTCTTCTTTCTGGAAGTAATGATACTAATTTAATTATTACTGATTTAATTGGTGATATTTCTTTATATAAATTTACTGGACATAAAGATAATATTATTAAATGTGAGTTTTATAACAATAATGAAAATTTTATTTTTTCTCTTTCAAAAGATAATTCTTTTAAAATTTGGAATGTTAAAAATCAAATATGTTTATTTAATTATATTGATATGGTTCATAAAAATTGTAATTTTTTAAATATTGATAATTTAATTATTTTTGGTTCTTATGATGAAAAAATGAAAATTTTTGAAATTAATAATGAAGAATTAAATAAAAGTGAAAATAATATTGGAAATAAAAAATTATTTATTCAAAAAGGAGAATTAATAAGACAATCTAAAGCAAAAACTTTATATTTTGATAAAAGTGATTATAATATATTTTGTGTTTTAAATAATGATAATTCTATTGAATTTTTTAAGATTTTAAATAAAAGAGAAATTATTAATAGAATTATTCAAAGTTTAATTTCAAAAGATAAAAATAATAAAAAGGAAAAATTAATTAAAAAAGAAAAATTTAATGAATTAATAAATAAAGCTAAAGAACTTTATAAAAATAAAGAATATAATTATAATGCTAAATTTCATTCAATTTTTAAATTTGAAGAAAATGAAAATAATATTAAAAGAAATTCAAAAATTTTTTCTTTATTTATTATAAATAATAATAATTTTGGAATTGGAAAAAATAGAAATATAATAGAAATATATAATTTTTCAACAGATATGTTAAATGAAGAAATATATAAAAGAGATAAAGAAAATTATTTAATATCAGAAATAAATTTAAATTCTGATAATTTTATTTTAAAAAAGGATTTTTCAATAAATTCTTTTGGTCATAGAGAAGCAATTAAATATATAAAATATACTTTTGATAGTAAAAAATTTATAACAATAAGTAATGATTCAGTTAAATTATGGAATATTAATTCTTTTAATCCAATAAAAACTATTCAAATAAAAAATGGAACTTGTTGTTCTTTTTTTAATAAAGATTTATTTATTGCAATATCTACAAAAGAAGGAAATTTATTTATATTAAATGTTAATTCTTTTGAAATCATTTATTCTGAAGAAAAAATTCATGATGAATCAATTTATAATATTATTACTTATAATTTAAATAAAAATAAAAGTAGATTAATTTCTTGTTCAAGTGATAAAAAAATAAAATTTTGGAATATTAAATATTCAAATGAAAATGAAATATCTTTTGAATTATATAATGAATTAAATTTATTAGATTCAATAACATATTGTTTAATATCTCCAAATAAAAAATTTTTAGTATATTCTTTAATGGATAATTCAATAAAAATAATATTTGAAGATTCTCAAAAATTATTTTTAAATTTATATGGTCATAAAATGCCAATAACATGTTTTGATATAAGTTCTGATAATAATTTATTAATAAGTTGTTCAATTGATAAAAATATAAAAATTTGGGGAATGGATTTTGGAGATTGTCATAAAACTTTTAAAGAAAATAATGACAGTTTAACTTGTATTAAATTTTTTAATTTAACTCATTTTTTTTTAGCTGCTTCTAAAGATAGAACTATTAAATTTTATGATGCTGATTTATTTCAATTAATTTATGAATATTCTGATAATATTTTTTATGATGTTATTTATTGGTTAGATATTAATAAAGAAGGAACACAATTTATTTCAGTTTCAGGTGATTTTTCAATTAAAATTTTTGATATAACTGAAGAACAAATTATACCAAAATTTACTCAAGAAGAAAAAATAGAAAAATTAATTAATGAAGAAACTGAAAAAGATTTTGAGAAAAAAGATTTTTTAATTAATCCTTTAAATAAAGAAATTGATACTATTATTCCAATTAAAAAAAGAATGGATAATATTGGATTTGCAGAAGAAATTATGGATGCTTTAAATTTATGTGATCAATATAAAAATGATGTTTATCAATATGAAATTGCTTTAGAAGAATATTATAAAACTTTAGAAATTATTAATAGTAAAGATAAAAATAAAATTGAAAGTGTTAAAATTTATAATTTAGAAATACCAGAAAAACCAAAGAAAAGTTTATTATTTTTAGGAATGAATATTTTTGAATTTATGTTATATACTATTAAAAAAATTAGAATGAGTGAGTTAGAAAGTTCTTTAAATAATATTCCTTATACTTATTTTCAAAGATTACTTTATTATTTTGAATATTATATTAGAAATAATATTGAAATTGAATTAATTGCAAGATGTATTATTTTTTTTTCTTTTTTATATCAAAATCAAATTTCTAATGATAAAACTATTGTAAATTTAATGATGTCTATTAAAGAACATTTAAAAGGAAGATTAAAATTTAATTTAGATCTTATTAATTTTAATATTAAAAGTATTGATATGATATTAAGATTTAATGAAATAAGAGAAAAAGCAAATGAAGAATATAAAAAAAATATAAAAAATAATATAGAAAATTTTCTGGAAAATAAATAAAAAATATATTTTAATTTTATATTATTTAAAATTCTTTTAAGATAAAATAAAATAATAATTTAATAATACAATAAAACCTTGAATTTAATTTTAAAAAATCATTCATACAATATAAGACTAATATTATTAACATTATTGGAAAATTAGGTGAATTTAAAAGAGTTAGAAAATTGAAAACCTTTAATTTATATTTATCAATCTGTTAATTTTAATAACAATAATATCAGGAAGAAATCTTTTAGAAATATCCCAATCAATAGGAATTTGAATATTATTTACCTAACATATCTTCTTGTCAATATTTTAATAGTCCTAAATTGTCAGATGAGTTAATTAATAAACTATAATGATTTTGAACTATTAATAATTTTAAATTCTTTTTTTAATAATATCATTTTATTGTTTTACTTATTCAATATTATGATTTGAAACTCCAATCATAGGATCTTTATTTTTTCTTTTGAAATATATATTTAAATGAGTATCTTGGATAATATGAATCCAAAAAAATACCAAAAATTCCAATTCCATTAATTTAATTTGTTTTTCATACATATCTTTCATTATGAATTATAGATGAATAATATGTTCATAAGTAGTAAATATATATAATATATAAAATATTTCTTAGAATTCCCTAAAAAATCCTTGTTAAATCTTTTTCAGAAAATTTCCTTTCTATGAAAATACTGTATCACTTGGATTTAAATTATTTTTAATTTCAAGTTCAATATTGGATTTAAGGTTTATGCAGTTAAATTATTTCCAAATATTCCATTATTATCTTATACTATTTTAGTATTTATTTCTACAAGTAGATTGACTTATTAATGCTTAATTACTTGTTCTACTTCCCATTTTATATTTTTTATATTTGATATTTTGTTTTGATTTATTTTATAAAATTTTATATAAAACAAAAGTTCTTTTTATATTTATATATTTTATTTTATATTTTAATATGAGAAATTATAATCCTTTTTATATTTTATTTTAAAATATGAATGAAAAATATATAAATTATTTTAAATTCTTATTTTCTTAAATCTGTATTAATTAAAATGAATTTTGGGATTAATATATTATTTTTAAATGAAAATTAATTATTTTTATTTTTCAATATTAATATTTAATTTTATTGTTTTTCTGAATTTTTTCTTCAAAATATTATTTTATCGTTTCAAAATATAGGAAGTGATAAGGTAAATAATCAAGAATAAAATATTAATTAATTTAAGTATTTTAAAAATATTTTTAAATTATTTAAAAATTGATGAAAAAGTTTTATAGTCTTTTTCTTTTTTTAATTTTTAAGGAATTTTGTTTAAATACTCCTTCAAAAGAATATTTAGAATTAGTAAACTGGATTACTAAAAATGGAGGATATATTTCACCAAAATTATATCCTATTGAAAATGATAAATCAAATAGATATATAATAGCAAAAGAAAAGATATATAAAAATGAAAAAATAATTATAATCCCTGATTCAATTATGCTTTCTTCTATGAATATACTAATGTATAATATTTGTAGAGATGCTTACGCTTTAGAACGTGAAATATTTGATTTTGAATGTTTAGTTTATTTTATTACATTAGATTTAAATAATAAAAAAAGCTTCTTTTCTCCTTATTATAATTATTTCCCTAAAATAATAAAAAAAGATTATTTTTTATATTTACCTGAAGAAATAAAAATAAAATTATCAAAATCTGAATTAGGTGAAAAAATTAGAATTGGAGAAAAGTTTTTTCAAAAGAGTTTATCTCCAGTAAAGAAAATCATAAAATCACAAAATTTAATGGATACATTTATTGAATCATTTATATTAGTTTCATCAAGAAATTTTGGAAGAAGAGGTTCTTATTTTGAAGATGTAAATTCAATGGTACCATATATTGATTTATTAAATCATGGGAATAATTATAATGTTTGGTTTATTTTTAATGATTTAAAAAATATAATGACAGTATTTGCTATTAAAGATATTGAAAAAGGAAATGAAATTATTAATTTTTATGGCAAAGAAAATAATATTGCATTATATTCTTATTATGGATTTGTTATTAAAGATAATATTTATCATGTTACAATTCATATTTTAGTCTCTGGTCAATCTTTCACTTTTAGTTTTAATTCTTCAAATGATAAAGATGTTTTACAAAAATTAGATAAGATTGCTAATAAAGAAAAATGTAATATTAAAGATGCAGCAAATATTTTATTTAATAAATTAATTGAAAAAAAAACATATTATGAAAGTATTAAAACTGATTTTGATAATATCAATTATATTATCAATGAAGAAAAATATATTATTGAAATGTATATTGATATTTTGAAAAAATATATATGATAAACAAAAATTATGAATTATAATTAAGAATAGATTTACATTTAATTTTAATGTTTCTATACCTAAAACTTTGTTTTTGTCTTTTCTTTTTAAATCTAATAATGGTCTATATATTAAACTTTCTTCATTTTTTTCTTCTTTGTTTTTTTCATTTTCAAATAAATTTTTTTGAGAAAGGATTATTAAATTTATCAGAAACATATAAATTCAATTTAGTTCTTTATAAATCTTAAAAAAAAAGAACATTCATATTCCATTCCAGAAACAAGAAAAGAGAATAAAGTAAATTTATCTATTTCTTTAATATCATCAATTAATAAATAATGATATTCATCTTTAATTTTTTTTAATTGAAATTCTTTTTTAATTTTTAATTCTTCAAAAGTCATATCCACTTCAGTTAAATTTTTAGGTCTTTTTCTTTTATCTAATTCATAAATTTGAAATTTTAAAGTATCAACATCTCCAATTTTACTTAAAATTCCTTCATAATTAATTCTGTCATTTTCAAATTCTACTATATCCCAATAAAAAATTTTTTCTTTTTTTGAAGGAATATGTTCTTTTTCATTTGTTACAAATATAGGAATTAAATCTCCATGAATATCTTTTCTAGAAACTCTACAATATATTTTATTTCTTGTTACTTTCGGTCCTCTTAAACCTAATTTTAATTGAATATATTTTGTTGATGTTTTCTTTTGTTGTCCTCGAATAATTAATTTACTTTTTTTATCTGGATCAATTTCTCTTATATATTCTTGATTTTTAGAAGTTAAAATATCTTTTAAAGTAACTATTACATTATCTATATTAATTATTTCATCATGTTCTTTAAAGTTAATTTCAAATTTTAATTTTTGAGAATTTGAGTTTTCTTCAAAATGATAATTCATTATAAAAGATTTTATATAAGATGGATTGATTGAATATCTATATATTTCTGTTTGCCCTATTTCAACCCAACTTTCACTTTCATTTCTATAAACTATAATAAATGAATTTAAGGAATTTGTAATTTTTGGTAAGTTCTTACATTGAAGAAATATTTCTGTTTTAATTAATAATGTGTCTAATTGATGTCCTAATAATAAATCATACTTACTAAAATAATCGTTTGTTTATTTTTTTTTTAATTTTTTTTTAAATAATTTTGTATTTATTATTTTATTTATTTTTTTAACTCTTTTAAAAAATAAGCAAAAAATGATATTAAACATATAGGACAAAGTTAAAAAAAGACAAAAATTTATATTTTTTATAATATAGTTTATAAAAAAATGAGTGTAAATTCAAAAATCTTATTTTCATTTTAAACTTCTAAAACTTCTGAAATTTCTGTTAAATCATTTTGAACTTTTTCATATAAATCTTTGAAAAAATTCTCAATATTTTCATCACTTTCTTCGATCAAATATTCAAAAACTTTTTTAATTAATTCCCAGTATTTATCATCTTTAGGAATCTCTTCAGTAATTTCATTAACCATATTAGATGATTGAGAAAATCCAGTCTGATAATTATTGTTATCTTGACTAAATCCCGCTGAATGACCTGATATAAAACCTGATATTGATGACCCATTATTGATATCATTTTTTATATCAAAATATTTATTGATTTTTCCTTTTAAATCTAATTCATCTCCGTTTTCATTTTTACTTACTCCAATTAAATCAATTAAAATAGAATGAATTCTCTGAGTTGTAATTGGCTTATATTTAGAAATTATTTCTTCTATAAGCTCACCGTACATAAAAAATTTTTAATAAAATATTTTAAAAAATATTTAAGAATTAAAAATCAATAAAATAAAAATATATATATTTATATAAAATATAAAAAATTAATTAAAAAAGAAAAATAAAGAAAATAAAAGAATACAAGGTATTGATTAACTTTAATTTTTGATAATAAATATTTTATTTTCATTATTCTTGGGGATTGGGGATTGGGGATTGGGGATTGGGG
>JAJJLU010000023.1:0-41751 GCA_023807065.1 Isotricha intestinalis
CCCCAATCCCCAATCCCCAATCCCCAATCCCCAATCCCCATTTTTATTCTTGATAAAAGATAAATAATTTATTTCATTAAAATTAATTGATTTAAAAAATTATTGGAAATTAATTAAATTATAAAATTGGAGAAATTTTTGATGAAGTTTTGTTATTTTTTAAATTTGTTATTTTTAAGTAATTGTGTAATTAAATTTCATTTTAAAAAGAAATATAAACCTTCAGATATAAATGAAAAATTTGATTATTATCAATATTTGACAAATAATGATTTAATAACTGAAATATCAATAGGAACTCCTCCTCAAAAAATTCCAGTAACAATAAATTATTATTCAGAACCATTTTATTTAACAAAACCATCTTCACAGGGAAAATTTAGTCATGAACAATCAAAAACCTTTTATTCAAATTTTACAGAAGTTCAATTCTCACAAATGAAAGGATACATTGCAAAAGATAGCATTAATCTCAATTTTCAAAATGAAAAAAAAAATAAAGAAGAATTAATAGAAGATATTTCTTTTTCATATATAATAGAACCAAATGCATCAAAAATAAATTTTGGAAGTATAGGTTTAACATTTTTATCGTATTCAAACTTTAAAGATTTAAATTTAGTATTTCAACTTAAAAAAAAAGAATTAATAGAGAATTATGGTTATCAATTTATATATTTAAATGATATAGAAGGTGATGTATATTTAGGACAATATCCTCATGAATATAATAAATCTTATTATGATAATATAGATTTTTTCCATATCAAAGTTAGTGTACCAGGTGTTTGGTCATCAACATTTCAAAATGTTTCTTATGGAAATGAAGTAATATCTCAAGAAAATCATTTTACTTTAAATAATACTTTAGGTGGTATTATTGGAAATAGATTTCTTTTTGTGTTAATTAATAAATACTTTTTCAATAATCCCGATATCACTAAAGGAAAATGTAAAACTGTTTATCAATATGAATATAATTTTTTTGAATGTGAATCAGATGTTGATATTAAACAATTCCAAAATTTACAATTTTATAGTAAAGAATTAAATTATACTTTTGTTTTAACTTATGAAGATTTATTTGAAGTTATTAATGGGAAAATTTATTGTAAATTAATTTTTAAAAATGAAATGTCTTCTGCTTGGTATTTAGGACAACCATTTTTAAAAAAATATTTAATTACTTTTGATCAAGATAAAAAATTATTTGGATTTTATAAAAAATTTAAAGATAAAAAAAGCTTTTTTACATTATCAACATTTTTTGTTTTTGTTTTAATAATTGTTATTTCTATTTTAATTATTATTCTTTTCAAATATATTAATAAAAAACCAAGGAAAATTAGAGCAAATGAATTAGAAGAAAATATTGATTATGCCCCATTTAAATAAAAAACTAAAATAAATATACATTATTTAAATTTAAATTCTAATTTTAATTTTAATTTTTATTTTTTTATATTTATATATATATTTTTAGGTATTTATTTATAAAAATAATTATTTTCTGATAAATTTTATTTGTAAATTTTCAAAAAAATTATTTAAAATGATTAGAATCATAATTTCATTTATATTCTTCATCTTTATCAACTCAGAAGAAAAATATATAACATTAAAATTATATCAAGAAAAATATTGGGAAATCAAGAATCCATTTTATATAAATTTATTAATCAAAGGAGTTAATATTTCCTTAATTTATTCAAGTATTAATTCAAAATCAGATATTTTTATAGGATTAACTCCATATAATGATTGCAATTGGTTGGTAAGTCATAATTGTCATTTAAATGATAACAGTAAGGATAAACAAGTTACTAAAAATATTTTTTTTAATGGTTCTAATATTCAAGGAAAAGTATATGAAGAAAATTTCTCTATTAAAGATTATGATATTGGAAATTTAGATTATATAATTGGAAATTTTAACCAATATCCTGGTTTAATTCATGTTGGTTCTGAATTTTTAAAAAAATTAAAAGAAAAAAATATAATATCAAATAAAATTATATTCCATGACAAAAATATTGGGAAAATTGATACTGATTTAATCATAGGAAAAAATTATGATGTATTAAAATTTCAAACATATGATATATGTGACCTTTTAGAAAATAGTGGATGTAAAATAAAGAATATTGCAATTTCAAAAACAATTGAAAATTTCCAAAATAATACAAATGTTACTTATTTGAATTTTACAAATAAAACCATCGTTCAATTTTATCATCATGATGTAAATAGATATAATTCTATTATAGGTCCTAAAAGAATAACCTCAATGATTGAACAATATTTAAAAAATAATAGTTTTACTTCAGAAGGAGAACATTATTATTGTCAAAATAAATTTGCTTTTTTCATTTTTGGAGATAAAGGTATTAAATTTTCAGATATATATATTCATACAGATGATTCTTATGATAATCTTTATTTTGGATATACAAGTATTGAAAATTTGGAAATTATTATTGATTATGAAAAAAATAAAATTGTTTTTCATTCTGATTCAAATTCATTAATTTTTAATACAACTAAAAATAGAACAGATGATGATACACCAGTAACTCCTTCTCATTCAAAAATTTGGGTATTTTTAGTTATTTTATTTATTATTATTCTTATTGTTGTTATTGCTTATTTCTTAATTAAATGGAAATTCAAAGATATAAAATTTAATGATATTACAGTGAGTGAACCATTTAATGAAATAAATTAAAAGTATTTAATAAATTATATAGTTATCTGAGCTTTTTGTTTAAAATTATTCAATTATAATTAAAATATAATAAAACTTTAATATTCATAATTTTTAATGAATTTGTTAATTTTTATATCATGAATTTTAAATTTGAATTTATTTAATTTGTAATTTATTAATTTTCTGAGGATATTATAAATAAATAAAATTATTTAAAATGTAAATAATCCAGACAATAAAATTTAAATATGTCAAAAATAAAAATAAAAAATAAAGAAGAAAAAAAAACAATAATTAAGTTATTAAATAATTATGCAGATAGTTATCAATTATTAAAAGATGAAAATATGTCTTTAGAAAATGAAATAAAAGATTTACGATTAAATATAAAAATCAATAAAGAAATTATTTCTGAACTATTAAATTCTTCAAATTCCAAATTTAATGAAAATAAATTAAAGACAATAATATTAAAATTAAATAATGAAAATAATCTTTTATATGCTCAATGTGAAAAAATTTCAAAAGAAAAATTAAAATTAAGAAATAAACTATTAAAACAAGATGAAATAAATGAAAATAGAATTGAACAATTAAAATTAGAAAATGAAATAAATTTAAACAAATTATTTTTATATGAACAATCAATAGAAGAAAAAAATAATATAATACATAAATTAAAATTATTGATTGAAAAATATAAAGATGGAATAATTTATGAAAGAGAAGTTTATATAACAGAACCAACAAAATTAATTTGTATAATTAATGAAGAATTAAATTTATATAAACAAATATATTCCAAATTAATAAATTCAGTTCAAAAAATAAAATCAAGTAAAGAAAAATATGCAAATTTGACAGAAAAATTACAGACTGAAAATTCAAAATTAAGAAATAAATATTTGATTAGTGTTTATAGTGCAAATAGAGAAAAAGAAACAATTTTAACGGAATTAAGTGCAATTTCTCAAAATACAAAAAAAAATGATAATGATGATATAAGAACTATAAACACTACTCTCACAAATTATAATAAAGAAAAGTTAAAAAAAAAATTAGATACTATTTATTTTAATTCTAAAAATGCTTTTAATGATTTTGATGAAATTTTAAAGGCTTGTGGTTTAAATATGAAAATTTATAGGGAAATATCTGAACAAAAAGAAAATGAAAAATTTATTGAAATTATAGAAATGTTATTTAAAATAATTTTAGATAAAAATACTCAAATTTCTTTATTGGAAAAAGAAATAGCAAATTTAACAGTAAAAAATTTTGAATTAAATAAATCAAATATGAATTTATTTGTTGAAAATAATAATTTAATGAATAATAGAGATAGTACTTTAAATTCTACTTTAAAAAAATATAATAAAGATAATAGTTCAATTGAAGGAAATCCATCAAAATCTGTTAATAGGAATTTAATATTAAAAAATTTAGATATTTATGGAAGACAAATTAAAAAAGAAGAAGAAGAAAATTTAAATCCTAAAGATTCATTAAGTTTACAAAAAGATTTAGATATGATAATTGATAATAATGAAAGACCAAAAACAGAAAATTTGATTGTAGATATTAAAAGTGAAAATAATCAAAATATTTTGAAACAATATATTAATACAATTCAAAATCATATTTCAAATAAAAAAAAAGATACATCTGAAGAAAAAGAAAAAAGTTTTTTTGAAGAAGATGAAGAAGAAGAAGATGATATTCAAAGTAAATATATTGAATTTGAAAATGATAATAATGAAATGATGAACTCTATTAGTAATGATAAACATAAAATTACTAAAAATTATATAGATAAGGAAAATAATGATAATTTTGATTTTAGTTGTTCAACTGTAAAATGTGATATTAATGTAAAAAAAAATAATTATTTAGAAACTTATGAAGATTATTCAATGTAAAAAATAAAATAAAAATTAAAATATAAAATATAATGTAGTTGAATTTAATGAATTTCTAAATAAATGGATCAATAAGATAAATATTTTGGGTTTTTAAATTAATTTTAAATTTTAAAAGATTTTCCTCCGGAATTATTTTTTATCTTCAATTAAAAAATTATTTTTAATAGAAGAATTCCAATAAAAATAATTATTAAGATTTGAAATATTAAAAAGTAATTGTTTTAAAAAAATAATTTTGTTAAAAATAATAACTGAAAATCAAATATAAATCAAGTTAAATCTTTAAAATATTATTTGCATATCTAATTATTTATTTATAATATTGGATATAAATTATTTAACTACTATTAGTATAATTAATTATTAATAATATGGTTAACTTAATTAAAAATCTAATATTTTGTTTTTAAATAAAATGTTAAAAAATATATCAAATCCAATAATCATAACAACACTCTTATTTTTAAGTTTATATCCAATAACATCATATAAAATTGAAATAGTGGCAGGTTCAAATTATCATTTAACAAAAGTTTCATCTTCTCAAAATGGTCAAATTTTTTCAGGTGAAACTCCACCAGGAAAATTTATATATTTAAACAATTTCAGGTCAACTTTTTTTAATAACATTACTTTAACAATAAAAGCAAAAGGTGGAGAAGATTTTTGGTTAGGAGGATATGTAATGATAAGTTATTTTCAAATGGGTCCAATGTGGGATTTCTCTTTTCAAAATTATTGTTCAAAAATGAATACTTTTTCAATTGAAGAATATGGATTAATTGCTAAAGGATGTTTAAAAGATGATTTACTTCCAAACTATAAAAATTTAAATAGTGATTATAATGTTACATTTTCTTTTCAAATTCCTTGTCCTTATGATATACATTATCTTCTTCCAAAAGAAAAAGTAGATGATTGGGTAGAATTTCAATTTGGAAGAGATTATTTTTATGTAGGACATGGTCAAAAAATCAAATATTATGGATTTGATGTAAAAACATTAAATATGAGTTTAAACACTTATAATTCTTCAGTGTATTATCCAAATAAACAAATTATATCAACAACTTATCAACCTCCTCAATTTGATTCTTGTTATGATACTGTAATTTATGATTCAATAATAAACCCTTCAGAAAAATATTGGTTATATGGAGCTTTCTTTTATTATAAGAGTCAGTATCATATAGCATATTTTCAAGATTGTTGCCCATCAAATAGTACATATATGATTTTTATCCCTGATAATTTAAATTGGACTGAAGCTCATGATGAAAGACAAAGAATTTATGCTGAAACAAGATGGTGGCAAAGTCCTACAGTTAAAAATAGTGCTTTTTTCTTCTATACTGAAATTGTTTATAGAATTTGTCAAACTTTATGTTTAAC
This sequence comes from Isotricha intestinalis, assembly GCA_023807065.1. Classification (NCBI taxonomy): domain Eukaryota; phylum Ciliophora; class Litostomatea; order Vestibuliferida; family Isotrichidae; genus Isotricha; species Isotricha intestinalis. Next base: position 6,022 of record JAJJLU010000023.1, read on the forward strand.
TTGTGATAGATATAATGGTTGTACTTCTTGTATTTCTGGTTATGAATTAATTAATGGTTCTTGTGTTGATAAATCTTGTCCAAATAATTGTGAATATTGTGCTAATGACAATAATGAAATTGTCTGTCTTCATTGTAAGAAAGGTTTTTCTCTTCTTGAGGGCAATTTTTCAAAATGTGTTAATGACGAAATTTTTGAAAATAGTATTTATGATGGTCATGATTATTTAACCGGAGAAATAAGTGATGATAGGAAATTTTTATATCATAGGTTATATAATTTAACTGAGCATTGTGAAAAAGGAAGTTATAATTATTGTGAACAATGTGAACCTGATTATTATCTTTTAAATAATGATTTTTCAAAATGTGTTTCTGTAAATGAAATGAAAAATGCATGTTGTGGTGATTTTGAGATTAATAAAACTTATTCTGATAATTTTATAAGTGAATATAAAACATTATGTGTTGATAATTGTAAAATATGTAGAATGAATAATAAAATTAATAAAGAAGATAACTCTTCTATTTTAATTACAGAATGTAAAAGTTGTTCAATTAATTATTCCCATGTAATTGAGAAAGAAGGAGTTACACAATGTATTCAAGATTCACTTTTATCAAGTTCTTATTATCAAAAAGAAGATGATTCAACAATTTATCATAAACCAATTCCAATTAAAAATTGCATTAAATATGATTTAAATTATAATTGTGAAAAATGTAAAAAAAATTACGCTTTATATGTTCATAAAACAGGACAAGAATGTAAAATAAGCACAAGTCATTCAACATCAAATTTAAATATAAATGATTTATCATCAAATGTAATATATGATCAACCAAAAGGATATATGCATAATGAAGATTATACATATTATCATTATTGTGAAAGTGAAAATTGTGAAAAAATAATAATTTACACATCAAAATGTATAGAAATATTAACTCCTTTAAAGCCTCCAACATATTATTATGAAACTTGTGCAAAATGTTCTGATGGATTTGGTGTTACTAAATTTGGTTGTGTCCAGTTAAATCAATTATCTAATTATTATAAAATTTCTGGAACATCAATTGATGGGAGAGATTATGAATATTATTTAGAATGTGGAAGATTTTGTTCTCAATGTAGTAAAGGTAATTATTGTGATAATTGCTTTAATGGTTATTTTAGAAGAGGATTAGATACTGAAAGAAATAATTCAATTAATGATTGCTTTACAGATTCAATGAAAAAATTTTTTTATAAATTAAACGATGATTATTATCCTTGTTTACCTAATTGTGAATCTTGTGATGGACCAAATTATTGTAATGAATGTTCAAATGGATTTAAAAGTTCTGAAGATAAAACACAATGTTTATGTTCTTCAATTCCAAATTGTAAATTTTGCAAAGATCAAACATATTGTACAAAATGTGAAAATGATTATGCAATTGTTGATAATAATGTTGAAAAATGTGTTAGTATTTTTCAATTAGATGATGGTTATTATACACTTGATAATGGAGAAACTTATTTTTCTTGTAATATCACATTTGGAAATTGTAAATTTTGCTCAAGTGAAAATTGTCATTTATGTAGAGAAGGATATGATTTAATTTTTGATAGTGAAACTAATCATACAATTTGTACTCATAAAAATAATACGAAAACTGGGTTTTATAGTAATGGAATACTTTCTAAAAATAATGAAACTATATTCTTTAAATGTATGGAATTTTGTGATGTTTGTCAAGAAAATGATATAACATATTTATTATATGATAATTTTAATTCAGAAAATGAATTTATTGGAAATTTAAGTGAAAATTATCAATTAAAATTAAGAAATTTAGAAATTTCATGTTTAAAATGTTCAGATAATTTTGCATTCTTAAACCATAGATATTATCAATGTTTTAATATTTCAAATTTTGGAATTGGTTATATTAAAGAAGATGAAATGAATTATTTAACTAATTGTACCATTAATTGTAAAAGTTGTGAAGAAGATTCAACATGTTTTGATTGTTTTAAAGATTATTCTTTAATAGATGATTTTCCAGATGAATGTATTTCAACAATTGAGTATTTAAATAAAGGAGGTTATTATTATATAAATACAGAAAATAGATTTTATTCTTGTTTACATGGATGTAATGAATGTACAAATAAAGAAATTTGTAAAAGATGCTTTAATGGTTATTTAATAAATGAAGAAAAAACATTATGTGATTTTATAACTGATGAAATGAGATGTAAATATAATTGTAATAAAATTCCTATTTCTGGATTAACAGAAAATAATCTTCAAAATTTAGTTAGAGCTTATAGTACAGGTTATTTACATGATGATTCATCTGTTGAAATTTATAGAGATGGAAAAATTAAATATATGATTATGATCTTTAAAAATTTAGAATGTAGTCATAATATTGAATTTAATATACCTTGTATTTATAATGATGATTTTGAAAATAGAAATTTAGATGAAAGTTATAATTTTGATTTTTATGGTTTTAATTCTGAAAATTTAACTCAAAAAATGATTGAAGCTACTGGACAAGAAAGGTTAATTCAAACATTTATTCAAATTGAAGATAAAGTTATTTATAGTTTTTACGATGAAAGAACTGCTGAGAAATACAAAGTTGAAGATTATTGCAAAAGTTGTAAAAGTGAAAAAATTAATATTAAAAAAAGTTTTATTAATTATATTGTAAATGATAAATTCAATCAAAATGAAATTGAAAAAATTTTAAATTCAGAAATTAATATTTTTGATTATAAAGATAAATTTTTTGATGATTTATGTATATCTTATTCAATAAATGATACTGATTTTCCTTTAGATAAAAGAATTGAATATTTATATCAAAATTATTCTCTAGAAAATTTATGTAGTGAAGATTGTATTTTGGATTCAATAAATTTAAAAGAAAAATATGTTATGTGCAGTTGCAATTTTTCTGATTCATTAGATAATGTATCAAAATCAAATAAAGAGATTAAATATAATATTTTTGACATAAAATATTCTTCAAATATTTTAAAATCTTTTTTATGTAAACCTCAAAATTTAAGTAAAAATTTAGGTTCATATATTATTTTAGGATTTATTTTAATTCAAATAATTTCTTTTCTCCTTTTATTTATTATAAGAAATAATTTTATTAATGTTTTAAATCCTCCAAAGCAATTTAATACAAACTTAGAATATTCAGAAAAAGGAAGTTTTAAATCTGAACAAAGTAAGAGAAATAATGAAGTAAGAGAATCTGAACGTATAAAATTAAAAAAAAATTCAAATATAATTAATAAATCATTTAAAAATGGATTCTGTTATTATTATTTCATGAGATTAATTAATTATCAAAATATTTTTTCTATTATTTTCAGTAAAAATAAATTTATTATTATCTTTAGAATAATTACTATTTTTTTCATTTTTGCTTTTTCTATTGTTATAAATATAGTTTTTATGGATATGAATTATATTTCTAAAAAATTTGATTATGCTTTAAATTCAAATAATAAAATAAATCATTGGAAATATGCTTTTAATCATCCTCAAATAGAAATGATTTTACCAATTATAAGTACAATGATTCTTTATCTTTTAATTCAAATAATTGTTTTTAAAATAGTATTAAAAAATCCTTACAAAAAATACCCAAAATCAAAAATTTTTGTTTTATTCGGGGTTTATTTAATAATAATGATATGTTTTTGGTTTTTAATTACTTCTTTTTATAATTCATTTAAGAAAACTTTTCTCGATATTTTATTAAGAGCAATAATAACTTATGGTTTAACTATAATTTTTTCTTTTATATATTGCATGTTTTCAATTTTTAAATTTTAATAATTGTTCAAAAGAAAATTGATGAAATTAAATAATAATAAAATCATATTTTAAAATATTTATTAATAATAGACAATTTTTAATATTATTCATTTATTTCAAAATAATATTTTAAAATATTTACATTTTATTAAAAAATTTCATTTGTTTTTACTTTTATATTTCCTAAAAATAAAATATAAAAATTTTTTCCTTTAACATTTTTTTCAAAAATAATGAATGAATAAAAGAATCATTTAACATAGACTTAAATCTTTTAATTTGAAATAGAAGCAAATAATGATTTTTTATTATAAATTAAAATGATTATTTAAATAAATCTTAAATAATTTATTTTTCTAATGGAAAAAAGGATTAAATTTATTATTGCATTTAATCTTCATCTATTTAATTATAACAAAATAAGAATTTTAAATTAACAATATCAATGTTTTATAAGATTAAATTTAACGATAATATAAAATAGTGAAATATAAAAATTTGGATAAAATAAGAATATTGTATCGGTTCAAACTAAAAAAAATACAAATATCAATTATTTTTTTAAATATAATAATAAATTTAAATGTCTAATTTTGATAAAACTCATAGAACATCAAAAACAGAAAAAGAAAAAAGAATAGAAACAAAAACAGTATTAAAATTATTAAATTCTTATGCAGAAAGTTATAATTTATTAGATAAAGAAAATAAATCATTAAGACAATATATATCAGATTTATCAACAAATTTAAAAGTATCAAAGCAAATAATAGACACTTTTATTTCAAAAAGTTCAGAAAATAAATACCAATCAATAATATTAAATCTTCAAAAAGAAAATAAAATGAATTCAGAAACAAATGAATTGTTAACAAAAAAGATACTTGAACTTCAGAAAGAAATATATAAATATAAGGAAATAATAAATAATTTAAAGGAAGAAATAGAAGAATTAAAAAGAAGGAATTTTATATTAGAAGAATCTTTAATAAAAAAAGAATCAATAATAATGACATATAAAAAAGGATTATCGAAAAATAATTATATAGTAATTCATCCAAATAAAGGAATAATAAAAATGAATGATGAATTATTAACATATAAATCAATATATGAAAAAATATCGAAATTATTGAAAAAAAATGATGAAAAACTAGATAAATATGAAGCAATAATTGCATCATTGCAAACAGAAAAAGAACAATTAAAAACTCAGAATAAAATTCAATTATACAGTGTAAATAGAGAAAAAGAAAATTTAAAATATAAATTAAAAACTACTTTAAATACTTTAAATGAAGATAAAAGTTATAGAAGTTCAAAAACTCAAAAAATAAGAAATATAAATATGAAAAATATAAATTTAAATTCTAATAATAATCAAGAACTTAAAAATAAACTTCAAATGGAATCTTTAGATAAATCAAATAAATCAATTGAAGAAATAAATTTTTCAAACGTTTCTTCTAATAGTTATAATAATGAAGAATTTAAAGAAATTTTAAGACAAGCTGGTTTATCAATTGAAGCTTATATGTTATTAAGTTCAAATAAATTATATAGTAAATTAACTGATACAATTGAATTAATGTTTAAATTAGTTTCTGATAAAAATATGACAATTAAAATTTTAGAAATTGAAAATGAAAATTTAAATGAAAAAAATATTGAATTAAATGAAGAAAATATGACAATTTTAAGAAAAAATAATAATGATAGTATGTCAAATAATACAAGTAAAATAACAATAAATAATTTAAATATTAATTCTTTAACAGCTTATAAAAAAGTTTTAAATAAAAATGATTCAAATTCTTCTAAAGAAGAAATTAATAGTGTTATTCATATGAACAATCAAAATTTAAATAATATTTTAGATAAAAATTTAAATTATAATTTAAGAAGAAATGATCGTGTTTTAACTTTGGAAAGTTCTATTACTAGTAGTGAATTTGGAAGAAATTGTAAAAATTTTGATAGTTTTACTTCTTCTTTTGGAGAAATCGAAAAGGAATAAATTAATTGCTCTTTTTTCAATTGAAATATATATAATTTTGTATAAATAACTATTAAATATTAAAAAGATTTAAAAAGTAAAAAATATAATATTGTATTATTTACTTTTTTTTGCTTTTTGATTTTCGGAATTTTTTATTTTTTTTTTGTTTAAATATATATTATTATTTTAATTTATTTAATTAATGAAAAGTATTTTTTTATTTAATTGTTTTATACTTTATATTTAATATTTCAATTAAAAATATTATTCACTATTATAAATTTATAAATAATTAAAAACATATTTTTGGAATACACCATAAAAAATACCCATTATTTTTTTTTTTATCCTTTTCTTTGTCTTTATCTTTATTTTTTTTTATCATCACAGAAGGAGCTTTTGTTCTTTGAGATTTTAATTGTTTTGTAGTTTTTTTATTTACAATAGAATTAGAATTTGAAGATTGAATATCTATATTATTTTCTTCTTTAAAACTATTATTTTTAGAAAAATTATTATTATCTTCTATTTTCTCTGTTATTAAAAAACTTCTTTTCACATTATTAAAATTGACTTTATTAATTTTTATATTATTTACTATAATTGTTTCTGCATTTTCAATTTTATTTTCAAATAAATATTTGTTATTTATTCTTAATATTTCTTCTTTAATATCATCCATTTATTTTTTATTTACTTTCCAAAATATTTATTAAATAAAATATAAATTACAAAAAAATTTTTTATTACATTTAATTTTTTCTATCCTCAAAAATAAAGTTTAAATGAATTAAATTTACTTACTAATTTAAATTTAATATATAATTTATGAATGAGATAATTATTCAAAAATCAAATTTTTTTTAAAATTCAATTAAATATATAATTAAAATAATTTTGAATTATTTTGTAATCCTTTCATGTCTAATAAAGAATTTTCTATAAATTATATAATTAAATATTTATTAATAGATTGTAATATCACTTATTTATTTACATTATATTATATAATTGTGTTAAAATTTGAAATACTTTTTTATGACTGTTGGAAAATGGAAATAAATATTATAAAATAAATTTATAATTATCCATTTTAAACATATCTAAAAATCACATAAAAAGTATAATTAAATAAGTCTTCCCCCAAATAATACAAAATGGAAAAAACCTTTATAAACAAAAAACCTATGAAAAAATAAACAAAAAAAATTATCCAAAAACAATTTTTTTTCATATAAATATAACTCTAAAAATCATTAAAAAAATGACAGACGAAAATCCGAATCAAAACAATCAAAATGTAAATTTAATATCTAAAAATGAAAAGGAAAATCCAGTAAAGAGTGAATCCTCCTTTAACTTAGTAAAAAAAAGGGATAGCACTCAAAAAGAAAATTCTGAAACCAAAAAATCAAATTCTTATTTTTCAATAGAAGTTTCCACCCTTGAAAAATTAATGGGGTATTACAAAGAGCGAGGAAGTGATTATCAAGATTTAAAATTTTTTGAAGAAAATGGTGGAAGTGATTTCATAATAAAAGGATTAAAAACAGATATTCATAATGGTGTTGATGATATTAAGAAGCGAGAAGAAGAATTCGGTTCTAATAAAGTATTCGTTGAGCCTGTTCCTCCTTTTTGTACATATGTTCTTGAAGCATTAGAAGATATGATGCTTCGAATTCTTATAGTCTCTGCTGTAGTTTCTATTGTGTTAGGGTGCACTCTCAGTGATGATCCTAGTACTGACTGGATTGATGGAGTATCTATACTAGTTGCTGTTGTAGTTGTCACCCTTGTTGGATCCATTACCAATTGGAAGAAAGAAACTAAGTTTCATGAGTTGAATGAAATACAAGCTGAAGGAACCAAGTATAAAGTCATTAGAAAAGGAGAACCATTTGATTTCATTAGTGATGATTTATTAGTTGGAGATTTAATTATGATTAATTATGGTGATATTATGCCTGCTGATTTATTCCTTGTTGAAGGAAATGGTATTAAAATGGATGAAAGTGCTTTAACTGGAGAAAGCGATGCTATGAAGAAGGAAACATATGAGAAATGTGATGAGATTAAAAAATCAGGGAAAAGTTCAATTCCGAGTCCTCTTATTTTAAGTGGGACTAATTGCATTGAAGGGTCTGGGAAAGCAATTGTAATTGCTGTAGGTGATCATAGTCAGAAAGGAATTATTAGAAGGACTGTTGATAATGCTCAAGAAAATAATAAAACTCCTCTTGAAGAGAAATTAGATCAAATTGCTGAAATGATTGGATGGTTTGGTTTAGTTGCTGGAATCGTTACTTTAGTTGCTTTGTTTATTCGATTTGGTATTTCTTTCTCTCAAGATAAACGAGAATATGAAGATGATTCTTCAACTGAAAGTTTGGTGACTTCTTTCGTTCAAATTAATCCTAATAAACTTAGTGATGGGCAAATTTCTGCTTATGTAAATAATAATTTGACAAATCCAAATTCAATGATTGCAAAAAAAATTTTAGATATTGTTATTTTATGTGTTTCTATCATTGTGGTTGCTATTCCTGAAGGATTACCACTTGCTGTTACTTTAAGTTTAGCTTTTTCAATTAAGAAAATGATGGATCTTAATAATTTAGTTAGAAAAATGCATGCTTGTGAAACTATGGGAGGTGCTAATTATATTTGCACTGATAAAACTGGTACTCTTACTAAAAATGAAATGAGTGTCTATCAAGTTTTAACTGGATCCACAAATGTAAAATATGAATTAAAACAAAATTTAGAAGTTACTAATGTTGGGAATGTGGATTCGAAAAAGAAGAAAGGAGCTGATGAAACTGTTGTTCAAATTAGAGAAGATCATAAAACTTTATTTGAAAATGATAAATATTGGGAAATATTAAAAGTGGCTATCGCACTAAATGTTGAAGGAACCATTAAGAAATTAGATTCTCCTGATATTAATGGAGATACAGAAATATGTGAAACAAAAAATAAAACAGATAAAGCATTTATTGACTTTTTATATAGATTCAAATCACCAATTAGTGTAGAAAAAGATAAATATTTATCATCAGCTGATAATTTCAAACAATTTCCATTTGATTCCAAAAGAAAAAGAATGACAACATTTGTGAAAAATTCTGAATTTACAAAAGGATATCGTCTCTTTTCGAAAGGAGGAGCAGAGAAAGCTACAACCTATTGTAAATCATATTTAGATCCAAAGACTGGAAATGTTGAACCTTTAAAAGATGAAAATTTAACTTTTATAACAGATACAATAGAAGATTTTAATAAAGATAAACTTCGTTCCTTATATATATGTTATAAGGACATTACACAAGAAGAATATGATAATTGTGAAAAAGTAGATTCAAACGGGAATCTCATAGATCAAAAGGATCTTGTTTTTGTGGGAGTTTTTGGAATAAGAGACTCTCTCCGTGATGGAGTCAAAGAAGCTGTACTCAAATGTCATGAAGCTCAAGTGAATGTGATAATGGTAACTGGAGATAATATTGTTACTGCCACTGCTATTGCAAAAGATTGTAATATTTTAGGTGATGATGTTGATTTAAAGAATTTAACTCCTAAAGATATTGAAGAAGATCCTGATCAAATGAATGATGAAAGTAAAAAAAATGAACATATAGAAAAATTAATAGCTAATCAACCCAAAGCACTTACTGGAAATTCTTTTTATAATGCAGTTGGTGGATTAGTATGTGAAGTATGCAATGAAGAAACTAATACTTGTAAATGTCCAAAAACTGAAGCAGAAGCAAAACAAATTGCAGAAAAAAATAAAACTGAACCTGCGCCTGTTAAAAAGGATGTTATTAAAGATATGGATGCTTTTATGAAACTCACTCAAAATTTATGTGTTATGGCTCGTAGTCAACCTATTCATAAATATGCTCTAGTTCTTGGATTGAGATCTCTTCATAATGTAGTTGCAGTGACTGGTGATGGTACAAATGATGCTCCTGCTTTAAGTAAAAGTGATGTTGGATTTGCTATGTTTGCAGGAACTGATATTGCAAAGGAAGCAAGTGATATTGTTATTATTGATAATAATTTCTCTTCTATTGTCGTTGCTATTATTTATGGAAGGAATATTTATGATAATATTAGGAAATTCTTACAATTTCAATTAACTGTCAATTTCTGTGCTTGTGTTCTTGTTTTTATTTGTGCTTGTGTTGGGAATGAAACTCCTTTAACTTCCATTCAAATGCTTTGGGTGAACTTAATTATGGACTCTCTTGGATCACTAGCTCTAGCGACAGAACCTCCTTATGATGAGCTTCTGCAAAGAGCACCAACCAAGCGTAACGAACACATAATAAATGGTAGAATGTGGAAACATATATCAATTCAAGCATTATGTGAATTAATAATTCTTCTCGTTCTTTATTTAATAGCTCCTGATTTCATAAAGGAAGACAATTACGTTCGTTTAGCAGAGAATGCAATAATATTCCAATGTTACCAAAAGCTTCCAGGTAATGGTAAATTAGATCACATAATTTATGGAACATCAAGTAAATGGACTTCCAGTGTAAAATTAAAAGGAGGAGAAGAACTCTGTGGTAAATATGCAGAACGTCAAGATTTAAGTGTAGCATTTAAAGAATATACAAATGCGAATGGAAGTACAGTTCACATGACAGTAATTTTCAATGTCTTTGTCTATTACACTCTTTTCAATCAAATAAATTGTCGTGTATTAGATGACTCCTTTAATATCTTAGTAAGAATATCGAGGAGTATCCTCTTTATAATAATCTGTATTTGTGAAATGGGTCTCCAAGTAATCTTAATCACCTTTGGTAATACAGTATTCCATTGTGTAGAAAATGGTCTAACAGGTAAACAATGGGGTATCTGTTTCGGGTTTGCAGCCATCACTTTCGTAGTGAGCATTATTTGCAAGTTACTTCCTATTGAAGGTCTAATTGAAAAATTATTAGGAAAAGTTGAAGAGGAAGAAGAAAAAGAAGAAAAAAAAATAGAGTTAACTGAAGAACAAAAAAATGAAGTTGATAATGTTAAAAAAAAAGTAGAAGAATATGATCAAATTAATTCTAAGGATGAAGTTGATCATACAGGAGAAAAAAATGAGGGAGGAGATGTTTTGAAAATAACTCCTCAAGGAACTATGAGGAATGTGAAAAATTAAGTTTTTTTTTTGTCTTTTGTAATAAAATAATTTTTTTATTGAGATTTAGTTTTTTATTGTAATTTTTATTTCTTTATTTTTATGACTTATATTGAATATTTAATTTTTTTTTTTGTGATTTTTGAATTTCGAATTTTTTATTCTTTTTTTTATTTCAGTTTATTTATTTTATTTTTGTTTAAAGAAATCATTAATGATTTGAATAGATTTTTTATAAAATACCCTTTATATAAACAAAGGAAAATTAATAATAAAAAAGTAATTAACAAAAGCATAAATAAATTTAAATAATAAAGGAAAAATAATAATATAATTTTTTTATTTATATACAATTTTTTTTAAAGGTGTTATGAAAGAAAGAATTCTATAAAATAAATATTAATGAATAATATTAAAGAAAAGATATTGTTTAAGAACATAATATATGAAATTCATTTTAGTTGAATTATATATTTTGTTAATTAATTGGGATACACCTTTAAAAAATTGTTATTTAACAATTCATCAAGATTTTTTTATAATAATTATTTGGAGGAATATAAATATCATTATTTTTGAATTTAATTTGGAAAAGGTTTTCATCAAATTAAAATAATAAAAAAAAAAATGAAATTAAATGTGAAAGTGAAAAATAAATTGAATATTTTTCCTACATTTATTTTATTATATTTTTACATCATTCTATTAAAATTAAGGTGGAGAAAATAATTTAATTATTATTACTATTTATAATATACAATTTTATAACTCTGATAAAATTTATCGTTGTGGTGAAATTAATAAACTTATCAAAAATGAATTATAGATTTATTATTGATTTAAAAATTCAAGAAATTAATGGTTCGGAAAAAAATATTTGTTCTGAAAAATTGTTATGAAGATATTGAATATTTAGAATATGATGTTAATAATCATCTTAATTAAAATAAATAAATTTAAATATTTTTGTTGCTATTAGATTAAATTTTATTATTTTTTTAATATAACATTTTTTTATTGGTTTGTACATTTAATTATATATAATAATAGTATATTTAGAAAAAGATTAATAAATTTTTTTATTATAAAATTTTAAATTAAAAAGTTCTTCCTTTCATTTGTTATTTATATAATCAATGATTCATAAAATTCATTTGCTTTTTTTTTTCTTTGTTTTTTAATTAATAAATAAAATACATATATTGCCATTCCTAAAATTATTATAATTAATATTCCAATGATAATATAAGCTAAAAAAATTTTAGAATTGAATTCTGGAACATAGAATCCAATTGTTTTTTTGCCTAAATTAAAAACTAAATTATATTTTTTGAAAAATGGTAATCCTAAAATCCATTCTTTTGAATTTGAAGAATATGGGAAAAAAATAAGAAAATATTTTTTTTGATTAAAGTGATATATTAAATCATTTATTTCTAATTCAAAAGTATAATTTAATTTTTCTTGAAAGAAAGAAATTTTTCCAATTTTTTGAAAATCAACATTCTCATCACAATAAATATAAAAGAATTGTTCTTTAATAAAATCTTTGTTTAATTGTAAAGAACAAATATTTTGATTAATTAAATCTTTGAAAAAAGTATTATTAATATATTTAAAGTAATCATAAGAAGAAATAATAATTCCAATTTCAGGAATTAAAGAAAATTTATTTTTTTTTTCAACAAAATTTTGATTAGTGATATTAACAAATTCTAATATCCATTGAGGTTCATCTACATTTAAAATAACACGTTCGAATCTAAAATTTTTTTTAAGATATGATTTATTATAAGAATGAGGATAATCTCCAATAATTAATTCTCCACTATTTTCATTATTAAATTGTAAAGTAAAAATAAAGCAATTGATTAAATTTAATTTTTTTAAATTGTTAATAAAATTACTTTGACTAAAATCAAATGGTTGTTTACTATGAATATTTAATCCTACACATCCTCCTTCATAAATATTAGGAGCAATGATTTCTGTTGCTAAATAAAAATTAAATTTTTCTAATTTATTATTTTCAATTTTTATATTATCTGAAGAAAAAATTCCATGAAAAAATTCTGACTCAGGATAAATTTCTTCGTTACTTAAATTTTGATATGAAGAAGAATTTTTTTCATAATATAAAATATTATTTTTTAATCGAGTTTTATTACTTAAAATATAAAAAGGATAATTTTCAAATTTGATTGAAACTGGAATTTCTTGTAAAGGATTTCCTATTTTTATTTTTGTAAAAATATCATTTATGAAAAGATTGTTAATTATATTTTGTGATGTTAATTCTTTTGTAAAATTTCTTTCAAATTTCAAATGAATTTCTCCTTTTATTAAAATTAAATTTGAAAGAAAATTTAAAATGAATGTAATAATATTAGTTAAAAAATATTTTTTTGAAAATAATATATATATATCTTAATTATTAATTAATTCGATTAAGTTTAATTAAAAAGTTTTTTATTATATACTATTTTCCTTAATAAATATTTTTTTATAAATGAAATTCAATAATAATTTGAGAAGAAGAAAATTAAGTTTGTTCCTCTTTGAAAAATTTGAAAACAATGTTTTATTTTAATATTAATGGATGATACTTTATTTTTCAAAGTTTTTCTTTTTTTCTTTTTATTTATTTTCATTCAAACAACATTCGCAAAAAAAATATTAAAAACAAAAATAAAAATCAAATTAATTTCTAAACCAGATAAAAAATTAAAAAAAACTGTTTATTAAAATTTCAAAATTAATAAAAAATATGTAAAAATAAAAAAATAAAGAATGGGAGTATGTTGTAATCGGAATGAAGGTAAAAAAAATAATAAAAAAATTATAGAAATAGAAAAAAAATATGAAGAAAAATCAATTAATGTGATAGAGAAATTTAAAAAGGAAACAAAAGAGAAGAGAAAAATTTTTAAGAAAAATCAGACTGAATTTAAAAAGAAAATAAAAGTGAAAAAAATGAATAAAATTCCAGGACAAAATTTTGTAATTTCTTATAGAATAGCATTAAAAAATATTCAATTAAAAAAGAGATTTACTTCAATGGCAACAATGATGAAAATGAAGAAAAATGAAGAAGAAGAAATTGATGAAATAGAAGAAAAATTATTAGGAGAAGAAAAAAAAGAAAATTTAAAGAAAAATTCTAAAAAAAATAAAAATTCAAAAACTGAAGTTGATAAACCAAATTTAACTGAAAAAGAAATGACTGAAGAAGAAGAAGAAAAAATAAAAGAAATTTTTTCTACATTATTTGTTTTTGATGCTTTTCCAGAAGAAATTGTTGATACTATTTTAACTTCTTTAATTTATGTAATTATTTCTAAAGGAGATTTTTTATATCATAAAGAAAGTGAATGTTATTATTTTTTTATCCTTGTTGAAGGAATAATGGAATCTATTAAAAAAGATGAAAATGGAAATGAAATAAAAAAACAATTTCAAAAATGGGATTTTTTCGGATTTGAAAATTTATTCACTAAAAATATTTTTGTTAAATTAGATCATGATATGAAATGTATTGAAAATGCTGCTGTTTATGCTTTAGATAGTCAAAAATTTAATCAAATTAAACAGAAAGTAATTAATATTAGATTAAAAGAAAGATTTGACTTTTTAAATGATGTTATTTTCTTTAAAACTTTAGATAGTGTTATTAAAAAAAATTTAGCAGAAAAAATGGAATTAATAAAATTTAAAAGCGGAAGTAAAATTATTTCTGTTAATGATAAAAGCCCTTTTTCAATATATTTATTAAAAAAAGGAAGTGTTAGTTGTAAATTAGATAATACTGATATATCTATTTTAACTCAACCTTCTTATTTTGGTTTTATTGCTTTATTATTACATAAAAAAAGAACTTTAGATGTCTATGCTAATGAATTTATTGAATGCTTTGAATTAAGTGAAAATAATTTAATTGAATGTATTGGTAATAATTATATTGATAGAATTTTATTTTCTATTTTCCAAACTTTAATCATTAACAATCAATATTTAAATGATTTAATTAATGAAGAAAAATTAGAAAGTTGTTTTAAAATTTTTAAATTAGTTTATTATAAAAGAAATGAAAATATTAATGAAAAAATAAAAGAAAAAGGATTAAATATAAAAAGATTAATTATTATTATAGAAGGTAATTTTATGGATGAAAATACTCATAATATTATTTATACTAAAGAAAATATTCTTGGAGAAGAAACTTTAAAAAATTTAATTGATATTCCAAAGAATTTAATTGCTTTTCCAGATACAATAACATTAGAAGCAAATTTACAAGAAATGGAAAATTTATTAGGTGATGATTATAAAGAAATAACAAATAATTTTAAAAAGAAAATAAAGAAAATTAGAGAAATTCCTTTATTAAGTAAAATATCAGAAAATTTTATAAAAGAAATTGCAAATGATATTCATAAAGAATTGTTTTCTAAAGGACATGAAATTTTAAAAGAAGGAACAAAAGGAAATAAATTTTATATAATAACTAAAGGAACAGTTCGAGTTTCAAAAAATGGGAAAAGAATAAGAGATTTAGAAAAAAATTCTTGTTTTGGAGAGATATGTTTATTAAGAAATGAAGAAACTAGAACTACAACAATAACTGCAGTTAATAATGTTCAATGTTATTCTTTTTCAAAAAGTGCTTTTTTAAAATTAGCTGAAAAAAAAGTTGTTAGTGATTATTTATTAATTCAAATTCAACTTCAAGACGAAACAATTTTATTTGAAAATTTAATATTTGTTAAACATTTAGGAAAAGGAAAATTTGGAAATGTTTCTTTAGTTCATAATTCAAATAATTTTTATGCTATAAAAGCAATTAAGAAAAATGAATCAAATGATAAGAATAGTTTAACTGATTATATTAAAATGGAAAAAACAATAATGCTATCAATAGATCATCCTTTTATAATTAAAATGGTAAAAAGTTTTAAAAATGAATATTATGTTTTTTTACTTATGGAATATGTGAACGGAATAACATTAAGAAATATTATATCAAAATATAAGAAATTAAATTTAAAACAGAGTAAATTTTATTTAGCAAGTATAATAATGACAATAGATTATTTACATAGAAAGAGAATAATACATCGAGATATAAAACCAAGTAATATAATGTTAGATAATAATGGATATATTAAATTAATAGATTTTGGAGCTTCTAAAATTTTAAATGATTATACTTCCACTATTATTGGAACACCACATTATATTGCTCCTGAAATTTTAGAAGGAAAAGGATATTCTTATTCATGTGATTATTGGTCTATTGGAATTTTAGCTTTTGAAATGATTTATGGTTATTGCCCTTTTGGTACTTATTCTAATTTTGCTTTAGATATTTATAAAAATATTCTTCAATGTAATTTCCACTTCCCTTTTAATGATTCTAATCTAACAGATGTTAATCACTTAATCTCTGGGTTACTTGCTAAAAAAACTGAAAGAAGATTATCCATTTTTTCAAAAATTCAAAATTTGGATTTTTTCTTTGATTTTAATTGGAATGATTTAATTAATTTAAATATGAAACCTCCTTTTGTTCCTGATGTTGAAAATATGAAAATTTTTTTCTGTTCAAAACAATATAATACTAAATATTTTGAATATATTGAAAAAAATATTCCAAATGGAAATGTTAATCAATTTAATAATCAATGGGATGATGATTTTTGAAAAAAGATACTTTTAAGTTATTTTTTCATTTATTATACTTTTTGTATATTGTTTTTTGTGAATATGTTATAAAAGATTAAAAAGAAATGTTATTTAAAAAATAATGTTATTGATATATAATAGAGATTTTGCATATAATATATAATTATAAAATATAATATTATATTAAAATTTGTAAAATAAAAAATAGGAAATTACATATATCGAATAAATGTATAAATAATAACAAATATTAAATTAGAAATAAAATAGAAAAAAATAAAAATACATTAAATTATTCATTTATAAAAAATGAAGAATTTAATTAAATTATAATTTAAATATTATTTTTTATTTAAAAAAAAATAAATCTAAAAAAAGAAATGATTTTATATCATATTTTATTTAAAAAAACAAAGTATATAAATTATCATTGATTATTTTTAAAAAATCATTGAATTAAATATGAATTAAAGATTATTTATCGGTTAATAATACAAGGATGAACAGTACAACACTTTTTATGGAACATTTTTTTACAATCATTACAATAAATAACATTTTCAATATCAAAAGCATAAATAATCTCTTTACTCATACACATAATACATCTTCCTCCTTTATATAAGCAAACTTCGCAATCTTTTAAAATATGATCTTCCATTTTTTTTTCAAAAAGACTTAATTTATCAAAGAAAGTTAAATCATTAATTTCAACTAAATCTCTTAAAGAAAACAAATTTTCATGCAACAATAAATATTGATATTCACCTAAAACATTTTTAACAAAATCTACTTTATTATCACATTTCATTAAATCAAAAATTTTATGAATTTTTCTTTTTAATATTAAAGCAGAATGAAGTACTTCAGTTTTTTTAATAATTGGATCAGTTTGTTTAAAATAAATAACTGGTTTATCATACCATTTTTGAAGAAGTTCTTTAGCTTTTTTAGAAATTGAAAATTTTTTAAATGACCATTTTTTTAAAAGGAAATCTGGTATTATTGAATAATCTTCACTTACACAATCTTTACATATAAATCTTAAATAATATGAACACCAAAAAATATTTTCTGTTGGCATTCCCATAAAAGTATTAAATTTTTTTTTACAAAAAAAACATTGATAATTTTGTTCATCTAATGTTATTGGTTTTTTAGAAGTGTTTTTTGTTTTGAATTTCATAAATGGTTCTTTTTTATAATAATTGTTTAAATAAAATAATATCGAATTTGTTAATTTTATTTCTTTCTCACGAAATAATACTATATCTTTATTACTGTAAAAATTCTTATCTGATTTTCTTGTTATTTTAAAATATTTATCTATTGGATAATATATTTTTTTTATTGGATTTAAATTTAAATCATATTTTGTTTTTGTGTTTTCTTCATTATTTTCTTTTTTTTTGTCTTTTATATAATTTGTTTGTGGTCTTCTAAGATTTTTTTGTTTAAAAGTATAAAATTCTTCTTTTAAACAATTTTGTAAATCACTAATTTTAGTAATAATATAATTTTCTTTTTCTGTTTGAAATTTAGAAAAAAAATTTGTTTGTTTTTCCTCAAAATTTTTTTTATTTTTTGTAGAAATTTCTTCATTATTGTTATTAATATCAATTAAAGGAGTTTCATTTTCTCTTTCATCATTATCAATTGCCATAAAAATACTTTCCATTCCCATTTTTCTTCCTTCTTCTTCATAAGGATTATTTAAATCTATTGTTGCTCTTGAAAAAAACATACTATTTAAATTATTTGTTTTTTTTTTCTCTATTGGTTCAATATTTAAATTTGAAACAAATACATTTTTATCATTTGGTTGTTTCATTATTGGACTTAAGAAATCTAAATCATCTTCATTTTGTTCTTCATTTTTATTTTGTTGAATTCCTTGTTTATATTGGAAATATTCATCATTTAAATCAGTTTTAATTTCAATTAAATGAATAGTATTTAATTTATTACATAAATTTAATATTTGTTCTTTTTTTGTAGCAATTAAAGAAGTTTTATCATAGAATTTTTTATCAAAATTTTGATTATAAATTTCATTAACACTTTCATTAAAAGATTTCTCAGTTATACTTAATAAAATCCATAACATTCCTCTTTCAGAAGGTCTTCTAACTTTATCATATAAATTACAAAAACGAACTGAAGGAATTTGATAATATTTTGATATGTAATTCCAATAATGATTTGAATCTTTTTTTGGATTTTGATTTTGAGTCAAATCTAATCGAAGTTTATTTGATAATATTATATCAAAATTAAATACTATTTTCTTTATACATATTGATACATCTTTCTTTACTGATTGAGATGCTGGAAGTGGTGCTAAGTTTAATTTTTCTAATTGAGATATTAGTTCTTCTACTGTTAATAAAGGATCTTGTTTTTTATCCATTTTTATTTTAAAAAGATTATTATTTTTGATTATTTTTTTTTTGATTAATTTATATTTTAAATAATTTAATCATTTATTCTTCTCATTTATTATTGCTATTAGATAATAAAATTCAGAAAATTTAAAAAAAATTTATAATAGAATTTATAATCATTTCTTATAATTACACATTTATATAATTCACAATTATCTTTAAATTCTTTTTTATTTTCAATAAGTTAAAACAAATTAAAATAAATAAAAAAACATTATTTATTTTAATGAAAACAAATATAATTAAAATTTATATCTATTTTTCTTAAAATAATATTCAAAAAATGATAGATTCAAAGAAGGAGAAAAAAGAGTTAACAAAAGAAGATTATTTAAAAATTACATGTAGAATGTACGAACAAAAATTTCCAAATGTGGATGATATAGTAATGGTAAATAAAATAATAAAAAAAATTTAGTGTAAAATACAAGAAGTGATTCAAGATGGAGCATATGTAGAATTATTAGAATATAATAACATTCAAGGTATGCTATACGCAGGAGAAATATCAAGAAGAAGAGTAAATTTTATAAATAGATTAGTAAAACAAGGAAAAGAAGAAGTTTTAAGAGTTTTAAGAGTTGACACAAAAAATAATTATATTGATTTATCAAAAAAAAGTGTTAAAGCAGAAGAAATTGAAGAATGCAGAGAAAAATATCAAAAATCAAAAACTGTTCATGCAATAATGAGAGAATTGGCTGTTAAAACTGGAAAAAATATTGAACAATTATATAAATTATTTTGTTGGGATTTATATAGAGAATATGGTCATGCTTATTTTGCTTTTAAAAAAATATTAACTGATGAAAATGAAGTTTTTTCAAAAATTAAGATTGATGATGAATTAAAGCAAAATTTAATAGAAATATTAAAACAAAGAATGATTACTCAACCAGTGAAAATTAGATGTGATTTCCAATTAACATGTCTAAAATTTGAAGGTGTTGATGCAATTAAATATGCTTTATTAGAAGGAGAAAAACAATCAACTTCAGAAATAAATATAAAATTTAAAGTTATTGGTTCTCCATTATATGAATGTACTGTTGTTACTGTTAATAAAAATGAAGGAATTAAAATTATGAAAGAGTCTCTTAAAGTCGTTCAAAAATGTATTGAAGAAAAAGGAGGTTCTTTTATTCTTAAAAGAAATCCTACTGTTCTTGATGAAGATACTGAAAAAAATATTAAGGAACAAATGGCTTCTTATAAAAAAGAATTTGAAGATGAAGAAGATGAAGAAGAAGATAATAATGATGAAGAACAATAATTTTTTTAAATATATTATATTATAAAAATTTTAAATTATTATTTTTTCAATAAATAATAATATTTTATTTTTACTTTTAATTAAATAATATTTAATTTTAATTTTTATTCTCCAAAAATTTTACCTTTACACTTAATATAATTTTTTATATATTTATAATTATATTATGATTGTTCATATATTTTTGTATTACTCCTTATTAAATAAGGACTATGATTTTTAAAATTCAATGGAATTCTTTGTCTTTTTATATTAAAGTTATTTTTTTTATTTGGAAGAAATTTTTCCATTATATTATCCATAATTAAGAAATTTACTTGATCAACAGAATTTATTTTTTTATGCATTTTTTTTAATTTTTTTTCATTTAAATTTCCTATTTTTCTAAATAAAGCTCTATTAAATATTTTATCTATAATATTTTTTTCTTTTTCTTGACTATGAACTATTGTAGTTGATGATATTAATTTCATTTTAAATTCTTTTAATTTTTTTTGAGAATATTCATTTTTTAATAAAGGTTGAATTGGTATTAAAATTCTTTTTGTTGTTAATTCTTTATTTATTAAATTATATGTTTCATGATTTTTAAATAAAGTATCTTTTATTTTTTTAATTGAAGAATGACTCTTTGACATTGATAAAGAATTGATGTTTAATTTTTGATTAACTTTTTTTTCTGATAATTGAATAGTATTTTCATTTGTAAAATCTTCTGAATTAAAATGATTATTGTTATCTGTTAAACTATTTGTTTTATTATTAACATTTAAAAAATATCTAAATTTATTATCTTTATTTCTTCTTTCTTTATTTTTAATTATATTTCTAAATTTTTTAGAAGCATAAACAGTGTTAAATAAAAATTTTTTTTTATTATTATTAATTATCTCAATTTCCATTTGCTTAATTTTTTCTTCAGATTCTTTTTGAATATTAATTAAATCTTTATTTAATGCAATGTTTCTTATTTCTAAAATTCTATTAAACATTATATCACATCTATTTTTATTAAAGTTAATTACATTTTCATTTATTTTCCAATCTCTTTCACATATATCACAAAATATTTTATAATCAATTGAAAAAATTTCTAAGAAATTACTTTTACAAATTGCACTACAATGAAATAAATTTTTTTTATCTATATAATCATCTAATCCTAAAATTTCATTTTCTCCTATTTTCACTATTTTAAATATTTTTTGATTTGTAAGTAAATTTTCAATTGGAAGATTTATCATTTTTAATTCTCTTTTTTCCATATTTTCATCAATTTTTATATTTTTTGAATTAATTAAATTTATTAATTCTTTATAAGAATTTTTAATATAAATTTCAATTAATCCATCTTTTAAAATATAAATTTCTTTTCTTTTATCTCCTTGTTTAAATAAGAAATTTCCTTGAGTTAAATAAATAATTTTGAAATAATTAAAATATTTTTTATCAAAAGTTTCAGGTTTAATTCCATTAAATAAATCACAATTAACTAAAAAATTTAAATTATTAGTTCTTATTTTTTCTAAAGCTCCTTTAATACAAATTTCATAACATTTTTTAGTTAAAGTTCCAAAAACACAATCTTCATTACAAATTATAGTAGCTGTTCTTTTATAATTTTTATTTAGAGCAATATCACCAAATGTTTCTCCTTCTTTTAAATTAATAACATTGAAATAAACACATAAATTTAATTTTTTTTTTGCTTTTTCTGTTTCTTTATTAATAATAGGTAATATTCTTTCTATATATTCATCACAAGAACAAAAATTTAATTGTTCAATATCTATTAATGGATATTCTATTTTTTTTTCATCATAAGGAGTTTCATAGTTAAAAACTCCTTCTATATAATTTTTCATATCCACAGAATCATAATGAATATTATTTATTCTTAAATTTTCTTCAATTAATTCTTTTTCTGAATAATTTTTTAAATTTAATAAATATGAATAATATTCATATTCTGTCATTCTTATTTTTATTTCTTTTTTTATTATTACTGATACACTTCCTTTTAAAATAAAATAAAATTTTTCTCCATTATCTCCATATCTACATATTATGCTTTTACTTTGTTTTTTTTCTAAATTTATTCTATTTGATAATTCATATAAAATTTTAGAAGAATCAATAAAAGTTTTTTTTTTGTCTGTTAAATTTATTATACTTTGATATGATGATAAATAATGAGAAATGAATAAAATATCATTTGAAGTTTTTATATTTTTTTGAAGACAATATAATAATAAAGAAAATGTTTTTGAATCACGAATAAATGGAATTTCAAAAAATGATTTTTTCTCTTCTTCCATTTGTTCGTTTATTGTTTTAGCAATTTTTTTTATTGCATTTTCTTCTTCATTTGATACTGATTTTCTATGAGTACTTTTAACTTGTTTTATATTCAAATTATTTAATTTTGTTGATGATTTTTTTTTCATATTTTATTATTTCAAAAAATTAAATTTTAAAAAAATTAATATATACATATTTCATATTAATATGATTAAATTATTTAAATAAAAATATGTTAATAATGATATAAATATTATTAAATGACTATTTAAAAAAAATATTATCCGATAAAAATATTATTATATATAATAATGAAGAATTGACAAATATTTATAAAAATTTCAAATAAACTTCTGTCATATATTGTCCATCATTTGAAATTTGTTTTTTATTATCTTTATTTTTAAATAATATTACTTTTGTCATTCTTCCAAAAGTTACTTTTTTTTTATTTGTTTTATAAATTGTTTTATCTCTTTCTTCTGAAATATCTGAATGATCACTTTTATTTGTTGAAACAGAATATTTTTCATCTTTTTCATTTTTATGAACTAATTTATCAAAAGAAAAAATTTCTTTCGTTGAATTATTTTTTTCATAAATTATTTTATTTATTTCGTCTTCTTCTTCTATTTTTAATTGAAAATTATTATTTAATTTCAGTTTTTTTTCATTTTGTTTTAATTCAATTTCTTTTTTTGATTCTTTAACTTTGGAAAATTTATTAATATTCAAATTATCAATTTCGTTTAAAGAATTAATATTTTCTTTATTCTTATTTGGACAGTTTTGAATATGAATATCAATTAATTTTTTACTTAATATATGTGAAGAATTAAAAGGGCATTTAAAGAAATATTTTCCTATTAAATGTTTATTTTGACAAAAATTTAAATGAAGATTAAAATTATTATATGTAGTACCACATAATAAAGGACAGAAAAGTTTTTTTGAATTCATTTTAATTTTTAAATATTAAGTATAAATCATTTAAATATTTTTAGCGTTCTTTTGGGATATTGATTTAAATTCTTATCAGAATTAAATTAATAATTTAAATGTTATATATTTTACTTTTACATATTTAAAGCATTTAGGGTTATTTTAATTTATTGAAATAATTTTTATATCCAATAAATAAAATTATATCTATATAAAAGATTAATAAATGAAAACTTAAAATAAAAAAAACAAAATTAAAACTATAAACCAGGTAAAAATTGGTTAAATAAAAAACAAAAGAAAAAAAAGACAAGATAAATTAAAAAATCAACCTATTAAAAGCTTTTAGACCCAAAATTTTTTGATATTATAAAATATAATAAACGAAAAATAATAAAAAAAACGCATATTTAAAAACTCACAATCCTTGGAATCAAACAAAATATTTCGAAATGATATTATACCAAAACATGTTCTTTTCAAAAAAATAATTCTAAAACAATAAAATAAAGAAAAAATTGAAAAAATGAAAAATTGAAAAAACAAAGGAAAAAAATGAAAAAAGGAAAAAAATCCAAAATTAAAAATAATTATTTTTGACTATTTAAGAGAAATCATAAAATAAAAATCATAGTAAAATCAGAAGTAAGTAAATGGAAAACAAACAAATAAAATACTTAAGTTTCGGTTCTCCATTGATGGACATAATAGGAGATGTAGATTCAGATTTTTTATTAGAAAACAACATTCAATTAAACTCAACAATTCATTCAAAAATTGAAAATGTGAAATGGTTTGATTACTTTGTAAATCAATATAATGTAACTTATTTACCAGGAGGATGTCAATTTAATACAATGAGAGTTTTTAATTGGATGCTTAATGAAAAAAATGATGATGATGGTATTGCGTTTTTAGGTAGTGTTGGTAATGATTATTATGGGAAAACATATAAGAATCTCTTAATTAATGAAAATATTATTCCTATATTAGAATCTATTGATAAAACTATTACTGGAGTTTGTCTTGTTGTTTGTAATAATAATGATAGAGCTCATATAACTGATTTAGGAGCTTCTACTTTAATTTCTGATGATTTTGTCGATAGATATTGGAATTTATTTAAGGATGTTAAATTAATTTTTACTGAGTTATTTATTTTGAAATCTAAAAGAGAAATCACTTTTAAATTAGCGAAGTTAGGATTGAAAGATAATACTATTTATGGTTTTAATCTACCTTCTTTTTTCTTTTTGGAAAATTTCCATGAGGATATTGTAGATTTAATATCATATGCTGATATAGTTTTTTGTAATGCTGAAGAAGCAAATTTATTCTGTTCAAAATGTGGAATTTTATCTAATAATTCAAATGAAAAAATGGTTAAAGGATTAGTGAAACTTCCAAAAAGAAATAAAAATAAAAAAAGAATATTTGTAATAACAAATGGTGCATCACCTGCTTGGGTAGCTGAATATGATTTTAAGAATGATAAATTAACTTATTGTAAAGATTTTCCTTCAAAATATATTGAACCTGAATTTATCATTGATACTAATGGAGCTGGAGACTCTTTTTCAGGTGGGTTTTTATCTCAATTTATGAAGGGAAAAAGTATTGAAGAAAGTATGATTGCAGGTCATTGGGCTGCTAGTATTATTATTCAAAAAAGAGGATGTCAAATTCCTGCTGAAATTAATTATATTCCTGAAAAAAATAATAATGACAAGAAGGAAAATTAATTATTACTTGAAAGTATGTAAATTATTACTTTATCATAGTTTTATTATTTGTATATAATATTTTTTATTCCTTAATATTGTGGACTTTTGTCTCGTATATTAAATTATTTTTAACTTTTTTTAATGAATATATTTTTACTATTTTTAAAAATGTATTTTGAAAATTTATTTTTTATTTAATTATTTATATATTTGATTATGAATTAAATATTACTATTTTCTAAATGTGGTAATTAATGGTAATTCTTGGCAATTTCTGGAAAAATAGAAAATAAAATTTAAAATTTAATTTATACAAGTAAAAGAACAAAACAATAATTTTAGCTTGATGAGGGAAAAGTAGTGGTATAGAATATGAAGAAAGAGAGATAATAAAAATTATTTCAGGAAATAATAATTTAAAGAGAATGGTAATCATACTCTAGATACAAAAGAAGACAAAGAATTGACTAAAATATTACAAAAAAAGCTAGAAGAGTTTCTTTAAGTAGCTCAAATAAAGATAATAATTAATCAAATGAAATAAAAATAAAAAAATATCATAGATGAAGACAAAAATAATCAAAATAAAATTATAAGAGACCAAAGAAAAAGGTTTTATTCAAGAAAATATAGAGATAAGAAAATTAAAAAATGATTGTGAAAAGAATTTTGATTCCAAATAATTATTAATAAAATATATAAAAGTTAAATTAGGTTTATATGAAGCTTTATTATATTTATTATTATTATAATCATTTTATTTTTTTTATAATTCATATTCAATAAAAATAGAAAATTAAAAATATTTTTCAGTTTTTTGAAATTGATTAAATTAAAAATTTTAATGTACTCATTTTCAAAAATAATAAATATTTTATTTAATAACCATTTAATCGACGACTTTGAATGAGTTTAGGATAATCTACATAAGCATAATTTAAATCACAATCTCCAGGCTTAGAAGCTAGTCTAGCTTTATCTGTATATTGCCAAATTTGATATTTTCCTTTATAATTAGTTTGTTTTACACCATAATGAGCAAGCCAAACTTGATATTTATTTTTAACTTCATCAGTGAAATAATTCTCTAAATAAGATTTACTAGAATAAATCCCACATAAATATTTATTCTTTTCTAAAATAGAACAGAATTCTTTAACCATATTTGAAATATTTATTTTTCCAGTTTCAAAAATAGGCTTATCTTCAATATCATAATAAATTGGATATTCAAATTTTTTTCCTTTTAATCTTTTTATAGTATAAAATGCTTCATTTTTTGCGCCTGATACTGTAGTTGCTTTTGCATACCAATAAGCTCCTACTGGAATTTTATATTCTTTACATTTTTTGTAATATTTTTCGTAAAGTACATCTGAAACATCTTTTCCTATTCCTGCTCTTAAAATTACAAATTTAACATCTTGCTTTAATTTATCCCAATATACTGTTTCATCCCATTTACTTAAATCAATTC
Source organism: Isotricha intestinalis (assembly GCA_023807065.1). Taxonomy (NCBI): domain Eukaryota; phylum Ciliophora; class Litostomatea; order Vestibuliferida; family Isotrichidae; genus Isotricha; species Isotricha intestinalis. The sequence continues at coordinate 32,845 of JAJJLU010000023.1, forward strand.
CAAGAAGTTTTAATGATGTTGATGATAATAATAATGTTGTAAAAATAAATAAATATAAACCTTTCATTTTTTTTATGATTTATTGAAAAATTACTATATAAATTATCTTATTATTTATTGTAAACGAAAAAAAAAATTTGTAAAAAAATATTATAATGAAGAATAAGAGAAACAATTAATTTTGAAGAAGATATAAATGACTATATATTTTTATTTGTGTTTCTTATGAATTAAATAATTGGTTGTGTTAAAAAATATTAAAATACTTTTAAACAATTAAAAAAGAATATAAATTGAGGTGCAAGTTTAAAAAAAAAAAGAGAATGTTTTGCATTTTTTTAAATGTTCCATAAGAAAAAATGAATAAATATAGAACTAGAAATATAACAGTATCAATACTTCAAAGAAAAAAATTTTAATATTTAATAAAACCAATAAAGGAAATATAGTATTTCATAAAAGATAATGTTTTTATTTCTTTAATTATTTTTATATTTTATTATTTTTAAATGAATTTTAAAAATTTAAATTAAAAAATGTCAAAATTAAATTGTAATAATCTAAATGAAAACAATAGAGTTATTAAATGCTATTTCTCAGATTTTAAAGATGAAAAAAATAATAAAAATAATATGTTATTATCATTTGACAAACATACTTTAAATTTTACTTCTACAAGTGGTGATTTATTTAATTTGAAACTTAAAAACAAGATTTGTAATATATTTCCAATTTTAAATGGTATTATTATAAAAGTAATTCAAAATAATGAATCAATTCCTTTTTTCCAATCAGAACGAAATAATAAAGAAGTAAGATATAGAAATTATATATTAACATCAAATCCATATTCTACAATGATTCCTTTACTTTTAGGAGAAAATGAACAATTTGAAATTATAAAAACTTCAAAAAAATTACCTTTTTTATTAGTCAAAGAAGAAAATAAATTAAAACTTGTTTTAATATTATATAAAAAAAATTCTGATTTAAAAAGCTTTGAAAATAACCTTCAAAAAATGTTAAATAACAATTTAGATTTATATAATTTAGGGAATGAAAATCCTAATCAATTTCCAAGTGAATTTTCTTTTAAATTAATTATAATTACATGTTTTGATGATATTGATTTGAATGATAATAATATTGAATTAAAAACAAAAATATACTCTAATATCAGTGAATTAAATTCTATTTTTATTTCAATATTTTATAATCATTCTCTTATTATTAAGCAAATTAAATTTAATAAAAAAATACAATTAGAAGAAAAAGATTTTTACTCTGTTGAACATTTTAAATTTGATAATATTATTGATTTCCATTTGATTAAAAGTTTAATTAGCAAAAATAATCAATTACTTTTTGATGTAAGAAAAAATAAAAATAATTCAAATGAATGTATTAATCTTTTATCAAATTTTTTGAGACAAAATGATATAGAATATAAAACTATAGTTTTTCTTGATAAAAATAATACATTATATTTTTTAGAAGGAAAATATGTAATTTTTAAATACAGTCTCCATGAATTAATTCCATTTAATATTTTAAGATTTGATATTAAAAAAGAAAATAAATATTATTTTTATGGAAATAATGAAAATGAATTTTCTGAAATTAATAAATATTTTGAATTGAATAATAAAATTTCAATTTTGCTTTTGAAATATGTTAAATATGAATATGGAAAAATGTTTTATTGGAAATTATTGAATATATTTTTTTCAGAATTAACTAAAGACTATAAAGAAAAAATAAATGATCTAGATTTACTTTGTCATATTTTAATTAATTTTTTTTGCAAAAGTTTTAAAATAGAAAAATCATATTATCCACAAAATAAAAATTTTAGTTATAATTTATCGAATTATGAAGGTTCTAATGAATTAATTGAAATTATTCAAGAGAAAAAATTAAATTCAATTAAAGACTTATTAGATTTTTCAAAATTAATGTTTGAAAATATTAAAATATTTAACATATATAATAATTCTTATTCAATAAAAATAATTTTTTCTTTTATTATTTCCTTGTTATCTATATATGATAATCCTGAAACTACATTTAGTTATTTAATGTATTTCCATTTTTATTATGATTTAGATTTACAACACATTAAAATAACTTATCCTCAAAATTTTCAAAATTTAAACCCAATAACTCCTTTAATTTTTGGTAAGAATATTTTCCAAAACCATAAATATATTTTTAATCACTTATATAATATAGAACAAATTATTCTTGGAATAACAAAAAATACAGAGAAAATAGAAAGGGAAGAAGCACAAAATAAACATTTTTACAATGATAATTATATAATATTTTCAAAAAAAAATCAACATAGCCAAAAATTATATACTTCAAGTTTCTTAACAAAAATAATAGAATCAAACTATGACATAAATACAATAAAAAATTTAAGATATGGTGAATCTTTATTAATATTATCAGAAATAACAAAAGCAAAAAATAATCCATATTTATATATATCAAATGTTCCTAACCATATAAAAGTAAAAATATTATCATTATTAGACCGTTTAGATTTAGTAAAAAATATTATTCTCCAACCAGAAATAGGAAAAAATACAAAAATTGAAACTTTATCTTCAATGTTTTATAGAAATGAAATATCAGATTATGATTCAGAATATTATTTGACAAAAATAAAATTTTCAGAAGATAATAGAATTAGAGAAGTAAATAGAATATTAAGTCCAACAAGGATATTAAAAGTAAATATAACTCAATTAAATAAAATAGTCGATTTAGAATTATTAGAGAATGAAAAATTTTATTTAACCTACAAAAACTTAATAAAACAATACACTTCATGTACAGGAAATGGTGCATTAAATTTAAACACAATAAAAACATTTCCAAAAGAAATTTTACCAATTAAACCTTTAAATACTCAATGTTTATTAACAGGAGATGAATCAAATTATAAATTAGATTCAAATAAAGAATTATTAAAAGATAAAGAATTTGCAAATTGGGCAGAATTTAATAATGGTGTATCACAATCATTGAAATTAAGTACAGATGATTTTAATAATAAATCATATATAAGAAATTGGATTTTATTTAATAAAACAGAACAACCAACTTTTGAACATGGTGGATTTTTACTAGGAATGGGATTATTAAAACAATTAGATAGTTTATTTGCAACTGATGTTTATCAATATATGAAAACAACACATGATGGTGTTACTATTGGAATTTTACTTGGAAGAAGTGCAAGTAAAATCTCTTCTATGGAAGAAACTTTAAGTAGAACCTTATGTCTTCATATTTCATTTTTAATTCCTAGTACATTGGAAATTACCATTCCAATGATTATTCAATGCTCTGCTGTTATTGGAATTGGATTAATTTATATGAAAAGTGGAAACAGGTTAATGACTGAAATGTTGTTAAATCAAATTGGGAAAGTTAGTAATAATAATGATAAAAATATTGATTTAAAACATATAGATTCTTATAATTTATGTTTGGGATTTGCAATTGGTTTAATTAATCTTGGGTTAGGAAAAACTAATTCTAATTATGATTTAAATTATGAAGATAAGTTAATTTCCCTTATTTCAAATTGTAATAATTATGTTGATGAAAGTTTAGATAATCAAAATTGGGTTAATTTAAATAGAACTTCTACGGCTGCTTATGCTTGTTTGACTATTTCATTTTTACAAAGTAAAAATAATAAAATTGCAGCAAAAATGAAAATTCCTGAAAATTTATATCAATTAGATTCTTTCAAACCATTTAATTTATATCTTTCTTTATTAGGGAAAAATTTAATTTTATGGGATAATATTTATCCTAGTGAAACATGGATTTATTCTAATATTCCTTCATTTATTAAATTTTTATATGAAAATACTTTAGCTACAATAAGTGAAGATTTTGCATATTCATTTAAAATTCATTTAATTGAATTTAGTCAAATTTCAACATCCTATTATTATTCTTTATGTGCAGGAATAATGTCTTTAGCATTTAAATTTTGTGGAACAAATGATTCTCAATTGTCTCAAATTATAATAAATATAATCAAAACAAAATTATTGAAAGTTAATGTTATTAATGATATAATTATTAGAGATTGTGCTAAATATGATGATAATAATAAATCTTCCTTAAATAAAACTACTTTAGATGAATGTTTATGTATTTGTGCATATGCTTTATCAATAATTAGAGCTGGAAGTGGTGATTTAGAAACTTTTAAAATCTTAAGAATTTTAAGAAAAAAAGTAGATAATATTAATGATTATAAATATTTTAAACCTGGATACACTCTTGCTATTAATCATGCAATTGGGATTTTATTTTTAGGAAGTGGAGGTTTAACTTTTAATAATAGTATAGATAGTTTAACTTTTCTTTATATTTCAACATTTCCAATTTTTAATAAAACTTTAAATGATAATGAAAAATATCTTCAACCATTAAGACATTTTTATGTCCTTGCATGTGAAAATAAAATATTTGAAACTCGAGATGTCAATACTAATAAAATTGTTAGGTCTAGATTGTCTTTAGAATATTTAAATGGTAATACAAATGAAGTTATCACTCCTATTAATATTGAGAATTTTAGTTTTATTAAAAAAATATATATGAAAGATATTCAAGGTTATTACAATATGGAAATTAATAGAGAAAATATTGATTTTAAATATTGGAATGATAGTTCCAACTTAATGAAAACAAAAATTGCTTTTATAAAAAGAAGACATTTATTAAAAAAAGAAATTTCTTTATCTGTAAGTCAAATTGATGTTAATAATAATCAAAGTATTATTTTAATTAAAGAAACAATTCAATCTCTTAAAGATTATATTAAAGAAAATAACTCTATTTTAAATGAAGAAGTTAAAATAATCAGTGAAATTGTTATTGATCAAATTGAAAATACTTTTGAAAATTTAAATTTAGAAAATAATTTTGATTTACTTTATATGAAAGTTAATTTATTAATTTTAATTCATTATGTTAATAATGATAATATAATGTCTTTCTATATTTTTAATGATAAATTAAATAAATTAAGAAATGCGATTAGAAAAGGTAATTGTGAGCAATTTACAGTTTTTGAGTTCTTTTTAAATTTTGAAGATAAAAGTAAAAGTGGAAATATATCTCTGAATTTATGTATTAAAGAAATTAAAAAATTTATTATGAGAGGTTTATTTGAAAAATATAAGGTAAATATTAGAAATTTTTGTAAAATTTATTTTGAAAAAAATTTAAAAGATGAAATAGTTGATTGGAATTTAATTAAATTTTTAGAATTAAATAAACTAAATATAAAACTATTTTGTCTGATATTACAATTTATTAATCAAAATTTTAAAGAAAAAGATATATTACTTCCATTAATGAAATATCAAGAAATATCAAAAAATCTTTCAGAAGATAATTATCAATTTATAAGTAATTTAGTTAGATTTTTAACTGATAAAAATAATTAAATTAATAAAAAATATAATTTATAAATGTAATTTTTTTATTGAAATCAATCACAAAAATAACAGAATGAAATCAGAATCGAATGAATCTCCTTTGATTAGCAAAAAAAATAAATTTTTACAAATGTCTCCTAAAATTTTTCAGTTAGTAGAAATATATAATCCTACGAAACATGATATTAAAATTTTAATATATCAATTAATATATTTATTTTTAACTTTAAGTTCTTTTATCATTGGTATTTCATTAATCATTCCAAAATTAATTTCTCCATTAATTCATGATATTAATTCAATTATTGAAAATTGGAATGATACGAATAGTAAAGAATTTAGATTATTAAATATTAAACTTTTATCCCAAAATGAAAGTTATTTGACTTTTTCAATTAATAAATCCTATCTGATATCTTATCCATATTATAATCTTTTATATTATCCTGAAAATTTTTATTTAAATAATATATCTTTTTTAGATAAAAAGAAAATAAAAGAAAATTCAAACTTAGATTCAAAAAATCTAACTGTCAATATTTCAATTATTATTAACGAAAATCTTATTAATTTAAATGATATAAATCTAATGATTTTGATAAATGAACAAAACTCATCATTGGATAAATGTATGAAAAAAAAAGGTAATTACAATGATAATTTAAATCAATGTAAATTAGTATATTATTTAAAAAATTTATGTATAATAATTGATTCAAATTTTAAAAAATTATATGAAAATTATAAATTATTTTTGTGTGATAATTATACAAATTGGTATGAAAATTTAGAAGTAATTCCTTGGAATGAAACAAGAGAACCAAATATAAAAGATTTTATTAAATATAATAATTTCAAAATTATAATAGGAGATATTCATGAACCTTATATTTGGCTTAGTTTTCAAGATAAATTAATAAATTATTCAGAAATAGAAGATTCATATTTAGGAATGATATTATTATTTATTAATATAATCCTTATAATTGGAGTTTTAGTTTTATATTTATTTAGACAAAACTTTAAAGAACAATTTTTAAAAAATGAACAAATGGAAATGAATAATAAAGGAAAAGAAATTGAAGAACAAAGTTCTTCAGGTGAAGAGAATGAAAATAAAACAAAAAAAATAATTAATAAAAATGAGAAAGGAATTCCAGTTCCTAATCCTATATTAAAATAAATAAAAATTTAATTTTTTAAATTAAATTTATAAATTTTAAAAATGGATGAATCAACGAATGATAATACTGATGAATATGATAAAGAATTTATTTCTTTGATTTATGGTAATTAAATAATTAATTTTTAGAAATTGAAAAACAATCTATAAATTTAAATAAATACGATAAATTAAGAATTAAAAATTGGTGTAAAAAATTATGTCAAGTAACAAATAATATTGAATGGAAAAAAAACAGAAATCTTCATGCCATTTGTATTTTAGATAGTGTCTTAAATAATAATTTTGAATCTCCTTATAATAAATTTCCATCTGAAGGTTCTATTCCAATTATAAATAAAACTTTAGTAAAATCTAAATTAAGTAAAAAATTTTTTATAAATTCTAATGAAATTATGCAAAGAAAAAGAGAAATGGAAGAAACTGGAAATAATCAACCAATTCCTGAAAATAATAATGAAAATGATGAAAATGAAAATGATAATGAAGATATTAATAACAATAATAATCAAGAACAAAAAGAAGTTAAAAAAAAAAACAAACCAAATTTTGTGTTGATGAATAAATTAAAAAGTAAATTTATAAAAATAAAAAAAAAGACAAAACCTTTAACTGAGGAACAAAGATTAAAATTAGAAGTTTTAGAATTAAAAAAAATTTTAGAAAAAAAAGATGATGATATTATTCAAACTAAAGATGAGATTATTAAATTAGAAAATAAAAGAGATGAATTACAAAAAACACTAGCAATTTTTTTACAATCAGGAAAATAATTTATAGAATATTATATAATTAAATATAAACAATTTTTAAAATACTAAAATTTTATGTTCTAATAATTATTCATTAAATTTGGAAGAGATTTACTCTTAATTTCCCTTAAATAGGCAAATAAAATTTAAATGGCATTCTTCATTAAAATAATTTTTAATGATTTTTACTGTGATTTTAGTATATTGTCTATCAAAAATATAGTTTCTAAAATCTTCATCAAAAAGATATTGAAGACATATTTCTAAAGAATTATCTCTTTTACAAGTTTTTCCTCGTAAAATAAAATTTGAATTTCCTATATAATTTCCTAAATATTCATAAATTCCTTTTTCTAATTTCGTTAATTCTAAACTTACTCCTTGTATAAAAGTATTTTTTTCTCGAATATTTTGTTCAAAAAACATATTTAATATATTTGTTGCTTTTTGATGAATCAAAAACGGTTCAAAATTTCCATTTTTAAAATAATTCAAATAATCTTTAGTAATAATCATATTTTTATAATCTTCAATATGTTTTTCATAAAATAAAGCAGGATTCATTCTTAAATTATTTAAAAGAGTAATTAATTCATATTCAATATCATCTTGTTTTTCATATTTCTCAATGATATTCTCACTTTCAATCCAATTAATTCTACTATTAAGTTCATCAATACTAATTAATTCAACATCATAAATATTTAAAATTAATTTTCCACTTGGATCTGTTTTAATATTTTTTGGTAAATTCATTCTTAAATATAAAGGACCACTTTCTTGAACAAGAAAAACTAATTTATCTTTAACTAAAAAAGGCTCAGAAGAACCAATTCTTCCAACTAATGCTCCATAATTAAATCCCAAAGAATAACTTGAAGGTATACCTACTGATGTTGTTTCTTCAAATTTTGGACCTATTTTCCATTTACCTTTTACTTTAAATTTAATATATTTTCCTTGTTTCACCCATATAGGTAAAGTATTTTCTTTATTAAAACAATCTGCGAATATAGTTAATTCTAAATATCCTTTTTTTTTCTTTATTATATATGGATATTCTCCTTTTTTCCTTATTTTTTTTTTTGGTGAGTGTATTATATTCTGTATTATTTGTTCATTTTCTTTTATACTTTGTGTTAATACTGTTTCATATGATGGAGATTCATTTAAATCTACCATTTCAACTATTTCTTCTTTTTCTTCTTCTCTTTGAGCATTCATTTTTTCATCTTCTTGTGATTTAACAATATCATATCCTTCAATTTTATTTAAATTATTTTCATCTTTTCCTTCCTGAACATCTATTCCTTTTCCACAACAACATCCCATTATTTTTATAGTGAAAATAAGGTAATTATTATTATATTATAATTAAAAATATTTATTTCATTATTTATAAATAAAAATTCATAATCATCTAAAATTCATCACTATTTTTTTTTGTTGTGGGGATTGGGGATGGGGATTGGGGAATTGGGGATTGGGGATTGGG